>JANHGN010026737.1:24811-37463 GCA_024605025.1 Megaceryle maxima | reverse complement strand
CCCCCCCCCAGTAAAATATCGGAATATTAATTACAAATCAGTCAGATATACCAGGTCATAAATGAAAAGGCCAGATTTGTAAAGATTATTTTGTATATAAATGAATTACTTGGAAAATAGTAAAAATGGCTGAACTCTTATGCTTTTTTAAAGATACATGAGCTTTTGAACAAGAAGCAAGCAGTATTTAATTAGCAATATAGCTGCATAATAAAAAAAAAAAAAAAGTAAGAAAAAGGGCAGGTGAATGTATCTCCCAAATCAAACTAATTCTGCAGCCAGGTGGTTACTTTTGATGAAGACTACTAAAAAAACCAAAGCATTGCTGTGTTACTTCTGTAGTGCTTTTTCAGACTTTCTCTCACATGGTCAAATCAACACATTACCTTTTTTTCTTTCACTCAGGACAAAAAGTGGCACTAGATAACCAAAAATGCTGGATCAAGTCAATGGAAAAAAAAAAAAAAGTTGCAACAAAGACCTCAACAGGAAAATTGTGCATGTGGGAGGAGATCTGTGCTCAGTTTATTCCTATAAAAAATTTACTTTGCATTTTTTGACTTCAGGTGTTGCAGTTCTTGCAATAGAAGCTATATGGTAAATAGGTGGTCGGGTGTAAAAATTGAACATAACTTCCCTGTGAACTTGATTGCAATTTTCCTAACTGAGCACTCATCATGGTTAACATTAGTTCCATTCTAGTGTTCAGTATTTGAATCATGATACATACTTGTCACAACTTGTGTCTTTTCTGAAAGTAAAATTGACAGATTTTTGATGGCCCACACCTTAAAAAAGAGGACAAGCTAAATAGTAAAAGCTAAAAATGCATTTGGACACACAGTTTTAATGTGAAATATTTTCTACGGTAGCTCCACAATTAAGATACTTGGAAGTATCCAGCATAAATACTAGAATTTGTTTTGTAGAATATTGATTTTGTTGTTGTGTTGTTTTTGTTTTGTGTGGGTTTTTGTTTGTTTGTTTGTTTATTTGGGGTTTTTATTGTTGTTGTTGCTGTTGAAGATAAATTCCCTTTTAATTGGGCATTGTGCAACTAGTGAAAATGAGACAATGTACCAGTACCAGGGTTATCATCATACTGTAACTCTTGAATTAACCTGTAATTTAAGTCTCCTACAACCAAATAATCTTTTATTTCCTTTTTGCAGGTTGCTTGAGGCAGGAAAGAGCATATTTGTAATACAAGGCTATTTCTGTTCATTTCTAAACCAGTATAACCTGGAGACAAATAAATCCCCAAAAACCAAACATTATTCAATCCAACACGTTAAATGATGGGGCCTGAGCAATAGATCCTCAACCAAAGCTGACCTATAGACAAACCTCACAGTATAGCTAATATGTATAGTATTAATTGCACATATAATATGCTAGTTACCTATATTTTGTTATGCCAGTATGAATATGCATATCTTAATGCCAATTTATAGAGTCTCTGTTATAATGCTTATCTCTCAGTAATAACCATCAAATGATATTTCTCTATTTAGATTAATGTCACAAAGCAGCTTTGTTGCAATGTTTGTGCAGTAGCAGCTGATCAGGTAAGTCTTTTTACAGTTAGAGAGACTATGTTGCAAAGGACTTGGACAGACACTTGGCCTTGCCAAGAGACATGCAGTTAACAATAAAATACACACAGTACCTCATCTTGGTCTCCTCTTTGAGCCCTGGCCAGGCTTTGGGGGATTTCAACAGGAGGGGAATGACACTAGACATTTATGTACCCAAGGTTTTGAGACTGGTTTATTCAACTGTACAAAAGCTGGACCCTCTTGCTGTGACTTTGGAGACCTCACCTACCAGTGGACACACTACATCAGACCTTCCAGTTGCGGGAAAGACTCTCCAAATCCTCTCTGCAACCAGGGCTCCCCAGCAACTGCAGATCTGGATGATGGTAAAGTATTAGGGCAATTGGTGATGTATCTTTCTTCCTCACTATCACTAAACTTTGTATAGTAATCATTAGATGCATTACCTTGCTTATTTTCTCTTCTGCTTAAACTCGAGCATAATAAGCTTATCTTTTTCTTTTTCTTTTTTTTTTTTTGACTAAATGCATTAGTCAAAATTAGTCCAACAAGGTAACAATTAGTTATTGGTTTTGTGTTACCTTGAAATAGACAGTAAAATAAGCCTATTTTTTCTCTTGGTGTCTGTGTCCTTCTGTTGACCCTGTCAATTAGCAATACATAAATGAGACAGGGTTCAAAGGATAAATGTATTGTGTGAAGGTTGGGATTCATGGTTAAGCAGAGATAAATTCCCTTGGTGTTTTGGAGAGGAACCTCTTGATGTTAAGCAGAGGTGGAACCACTTAGAAAATCCCGATCGAGCATCTTTTCTGCCTTTTACTTGGAACCCCGCCTCTCAGCAATACAACACGTGACAAATGCAGCGGAGTAAAATGAGAATTCCTCCTCTGCTTGGACAGAGAACAGTCAGCTCCTTTTATAATCAGAATTCAGATGATTTTCCATACTAGAAAAAAAATCTACGATTACGTCCGACACAGCAGCAGTTCGGTGTCAAAACCGACCAAGCCGTGCGATGGGTCACCCGCCGGACCGCGGCCGCCCTCTGTGCCCCGTTACCCGACGGTACCGGAGGGGGCGGGGCGGATCTGCCGCTGTCCCTCAGCGGTGGGCGGTCCCGGGCGGCAGCGGGCGGCTATAAAGGCGGCGGCGGGTTGAGGGGACGGGAGTGTCGGGTGGCTGCGGCTTTCGGGGTCTACGTGAAGTGGCTGCCCTGGGTGGTCTGAGTGCTGCGGCCGGGGTGGTAGGAAGGCCCTAGGGTAGAGGTGCCGCGGGCCACCCAGGCGCGCAGCCCTCGGCGCCGCGGTTCGCTCTGCTTCGTGCCGTGGGGGCCGGCCGGTGGCAGCATGGTGGATGTGTTCAGCGGACGCCTCCTGGTCAGCAAGGATGGCCGCAGTGTGGACCCTGAGGAGGCCCTGCAGAATAAGGTCGTGGGCTTGTACTTCTCCGCCGGCTGGTGTTCCCCGTGCCGCGATTTCACCCCCGTCCTTTGCGACTTCTACACGGAGCTGCTGGAGGAGACCGAGCCTCCCGCCCCCTTCGAGGTCGTCTTCATTTCCTCCGACCACAGCGCCGAGGAGATGGCGGGCTACATGCGTGCCATGCACGGGGACTGGCTGGCCCTGCCCTTCCACGACCCCTTCAAGCAGTGAGTACCGGCGGCGGCGAGCCCTGTCCACGCCCGTCTCAGGGCGCGTGGCGGCGGGGCCGCCTAGCCCCACACAGCGCCCCGCCTTCCCGGTACGCGGTGTGGGCGCCCTGATAGCGGTGTAAGTGTAACAGTGAGGTCGGAGACAGAAAAGCTCCTCAGAACCTCTGCCTGCCCTCTAGACCCACTCCTTCCCTTCCCGCTGACCTCTCCCAGGCGGCAGCGGCTTGCGAGGCGTCCCGCCGGCCTAGTCCTGCTCTCGTCCCGTCCTCAGAGCGGTGGCCGCTGCTCTGGGGCTCTGCCCGCGCTCCCGCCGAGCCGTGCCGCGACCTGGCTTTAACCGAGAAGCCTCTTTTCTGCAGAGAAGTAACTTGGGATGACGCTGTGTTAACACACTAGCTTCTCAACGTGGAGCAGGTTTTGTCAGTGTGCTTTGATAACCTCAAGAGCAAATAACCTGAAGCCAGGAACTATTTAATATTTTCCTTGGCTCATTCCTGGATGTCAGCAGCCAGTTAGGCTTTCTTAACAAGTTTCCACTGACTTAAAAATACATTGAAATAGCAATGCTGTTTTCTGTAGTTCTCCAAAGTCTCCCCAGGCAGTAATTTTGGTTGTTAATTACTGATCCTAACAGAATTCAGGCAAACTTCCTAATGGAAATGTAGCACTTGAAGTTCTTGCATCCAGGAAGCCGTTCAACAGCAGAACATGGGAATGCATTTAGAGCTCCAGCCTCTGTGGATTAAGGGTCTGTTTCTGGCTCTGTTCTTGCCTAAGTCATGTGGAATTGAGACACAGTTTAATTGGCTTTTCTGTGGCCATCCATAATGCCCTTCAGAATCCTGTAGAGAAACATGGCTTGTCCTGTCACAGATAGCTGTGAGATCATAGTATTTGAAGTGGCTTACTGAAGGACAAAGTGCAGAGGGCTACCAGAAGGCAATGTTTTAAGTTGTGCTTCTTGCATATAGCAATAAAGGGCTTCGTGGAGATGTTCAAAGTGCTCAGGTTGAATTAAATGGTAGCTTGGCTTCAGGGATATTGGTGAATCATTGTAGAATTAGAGGAAATGGATGTGTGTTCACTAAACCTAACTATAATTCTGGCTATATACTAGTTCTAAGTAAGAATATAATTTCTAAATTGACTAACAAAGTAGTAATTTTATTATTAATATTTATTAACATTCACATATTAACATTTATTATTAATATCTTTAAAGTTCCATTGTGAATAAATGAAACTGGTTGCTCTTTTGTGGACCATGTAAAGTGGGCATTTCAATATCTTCATTGAAATTAAAAAATTCTAACTGGTGACTTCAATGTTTAAGATACATAATTGCAGCATAGACTGAAGCCTCTTCTAGGCACAATAGAGCCAATTGTAAATTTGCCCTCTAAACCGCATTTCACAAACAGAAACAAGGAGTTTCTTGGGGATTTTGCCATGTTAAGAAATAGCCTGCGTTCAGACTTGCAGTGTACGGAGTGTTAGCAACTTGCACATACCTGCAGAGATCCAAATACTGAATTTAGAGCAGGATCCATGCTGTCAGTCCTGAATATTTCCCTGAGGTGGGACTTCATGTAGTCTGTGGCATGTCTAATAGGAAATGCTGCTCCTGATGCATTGACTGTTTGCAGCTTTAATGCTGATTTTTTGCTGTATGAGACACAGGTTTTTGTTCCTTGAAGAGTGGGTGTCAAGACAGCCTAGTAGGAAGTGAGCACGAGGAGGAGGGGAATTGTAGAGAGGAAGACCATGAGTAGGACAGAACATGTCAACAACAAATGCTAGCTACTGGGGACAGATGTTTTATTTTGATGCACAAAGATACAGTGCTGTGTTTATACTGAGCCCTGCTGTGAAAGGTGTCACTCTCTGTGTGGGTGCCCAGCACATACTATTAGGTCTTGCAGGCTGCTGGATAGACAAATGTTCACTGAGTCTATGTCCTCCACTACACCTCAGTGAAAATTAGAATCTAAAAGAATTCCTGAAAAGGGAAAATAAAAAAAGGTTTGCCTACCTTTTATATCAGGAAGGTTTAGGTATGAGAATGGTTTATCATCCACAGGAATATACAGGAGGCATGGTAAAAAAAGGAAGGCAGAGAAGAGTGATAGTGCCCAAGCAGTTAAGAGCATATTCTTGGTATTTTCAAACTGCTATCCCAAAATCTAGGCACTTTAAAATTGAACCTTATCCATATGATGTGGTTGTTTATGTGACTAACACTTAATGTAGAAGTTTCACAACTAAAAGAAAATAGATATGTAGGTGCGTATTACAGGGGGTACTGCTAGGAGCAGATCAGCAGGCTGTCCATCAGTGCAAGCACTTCTAAGTGAAAACTATTCAAATATTGTCAAATATCGCATTATGTAAGTGTATGGAATGTACCATTTATGTTCCCAATATGATAATGACATTACCACATGTTGTCTACAGCTCAAAACCCCTTTTGTGTGTAAATCTTAACCTACAAAAACACTTCTTGTGTTGTGAGTTAGCCCTGCTAGGCAGCCGAGCCCCACCCAGCTGCTGGATCACTCCCCATCCCAGTGGGATGGGTGAGAAAGTCTGATGGGTGAAAATGAGAAAATTCATGGTTTGAGGTAAAGACCCATTTAATAAGTAAAGCATAGTTGAATACGGAAACTAAGCAAGATAAGGAATTAAGTTGATACTTTCTGTCAGCAGGCAGATGATTAGCAATTTCCAGGAGAGCAGGACTTTAACAAGTTCTTGGGAAGACAGCTGCACTAGTTCTGAGCATTAGTCCTTTCCTTCTCTCTTCAGCTTTTATTGCTGATCGGTGTTGTTATAGTGTGGGGTATCCCTTTGGTCAGCTGGGGTGAACTGTCCTGGCTGTGTTGCCTCAACTTCTTGTGCACCCCAAGCATATGTGCTCACTGGGCAGTGTGAGAAACAGAACAGGCCCCAGTGTTGTGTAAGCCCTGTTCAGCAATAGCTAAAACATTTGTGTGTTATCAACACTGTTCTGGTAACAAATCTAAACCATGTCACCCTACAAGCTGCAATGAGGAAAACTAACTGCATCCCAGACAATGCCAGTACTACCCAGTAATATAAAACCTGTGCTCTCAGAAACTTTCATCCAGTCTTCTCATGAGAACCAAAAGATCTAATGAGTGCATTGATCCAGCCTGCCTCAATTGTAATTTCATCTTTTTGGTATTTCATATGCAAGTGAAGGTTGCCCTCTCATGTTCTAACCGTCATGGCCAAGGTTATCTCAAAGGTTTTTTTTTGCTCTGCAGCTGTGCAAAGGTTACTCATTCAATCTTCCATAGCTATCTTTTCTTATAGCTTCCTCTACTGCTTTGTCTGTTTGGGTCTTAGATTCTTTTATGATCAGTAAGATACTGTGTACCTTTGCTCTTACCTGGGAATAGCTAGGTTAGCTAGGATGTTGTTAGTTACATTACTGTATTTTACTGTATGAGAATTGAGTTTAACCATAAAGTGACATGCGCTATGAAGGTAAAGATTTAATAAATTGTCATTGGAGTTAGTCCCATGGTGCATATGTAGTTCGTGCAGGTGAGTCACAGGATATGAGATCCGTACAGGAGAGTATGATTTTAACAGGTTTTAAAAAGTCATTTTTGTAAGCACCAGTCCACAGGTACACAGTGATTAAGAAGCATTGTATGTAACAGAAATGTTCCTGAGCTGATTTCAGAACCATTCATTTTACAAGTTGCAAGCAAACATAAGCAAAATCTGTGCATGCTTCAGTCTGGTTTGATGGAAGAAACCTTCAGCCCAGAAGCTGTGTAAACATGCTGGATTGCATAAGCTATGTATGCATTCCCTTAGGAAAGCAAAGCATTTGTTTCCACTCTTCATAGCAAATTGCCCAGAGTTTCCTACTGTTCTGTCTGTAGTTGCTACAGTTAGGCATCTCAAGCTATTGTCCACTGAAACAGTAAAATGTATCTTCCACCCATCTTGTGTGTCATACAAGAGTTATGAGGTGATAGTCTTTTATGTGGTTTCTATGTAAACTTGCCTTGGAATGCTTTTTCTCTCATTTCAGAAAGGTCTGTGGGGATTCTTGGCTGCTTGCTTTTGTTTCACAATTCACTGAGAAAGCAAACCTGTTGCTAGACTGTCTATTATTGCTGCTTCTGTAATATTTCCTGCATTGTCACTCTGCCAGTGTAATGGCAGAGCAGTATCCTTCACCTGTTGATTTTTCATCTCTTCAGGAAAAATACAGAAGAAAAGATGTATTTCAGGAATGCCTTGTCTGGGCCAGTATTCAAGTATTATTTTTTCCTATTTTTAAGACCTTCTCTTTTCCAGGAAATCATACAGAATAATGAATGGATTATTCTGGATGGGGTTATTATTATACCTAAATATTAATGTGTTCTATTTTTTAACAATGTCTACAAATATTTTTTCATACTCAATCAAAATTCAGTGCCATTTGAACCTCATACAGCAGATTATCTTGCTTGTATGGCACTAAGGCACTACATTTCCATTTAGTGTTTCATGTTTTGAGTGTAATAGTATTTATGTTTTGGAAGCTTGCTACTCCATTATTGTTTGTTGTGTCCCTATCCTCTGGTTCATCTAAAGGTGAATACTTTGACAAAAGGCAATGAAGGGGTGTAAGTTTTCATAGAAGATATTTGTTTTGGGGTCGTTGTTACTTTTAGTATCTTTTGTAGTTCACTTTATCTGCTTCTTTATACCCCTTCTGAAACACATGACCTCTTCCTCAAAAGTTAATACATTTTTCTGGTATTTCTTTTAGACTTTCCTTTCTTCTTTAGACATTTAGTGTTAATGAATGTGGTGGCTTTGCTGTTGCCTTGTATTTGGAAGGAATCTGGTTTTGCAGTGTCCTGATAAAGAATGCCTGAAGTTTCCTGATACATTTATCTGCTTTTCTTTCTGAGTTAGAGTTGTGGTAGTGAACTGGTTCTGGAGTTCTTGGAAACACTTGAGGGTCCGCCTGTTGAGCAGCACTCTCAACAACCAATTCTGATACTATCTGATGTCCATTGAGATGCTTAATGAGCTCAGAGTTCACTGACTTTTAATTACTCTAAGTTAATAAAATTAATGCCAAAAAGATGTTTTGCTAGTGATTAAGTCTTAGTTAGACTCAAAATTGGTTTTTTTTTTTTAATTTACTTGTGTCCTGAGTTTTACTTCATTTGCACTGAAACATCACCCTTCCAAGTGAAGTGAATTTCTTGTATACAAGATACTATCTTTGTATAAAGACAGGTCCATGTGCCTTGCTCTTTTACTTATTTTTGTCCTGTAACAAACTGTTTTCCTTGGAAATGCTGTTTATCTTGCTGTTTCTGTTGCCTGTGTCATGATCAACTGAAGTGCCTTACTAAGTGTTCTTTGATTCTCACTCCTGGTTTTGCATATTCCTTTTGTTTGCATCTGACAATTCTTCCAACTCATCTATATAGACAGTGAATTCTAATTTACTACTTCATGTGGCTAATAGCCTGGTTTTTTTTGGTTTTTTTTTTTGCACACTCATCTCTGTGGTGTGTAATTAGTAGTCATGCCTGGTTATTTTATCATGTACCAGTGTCAGCAAGTATTTTTGTTTCTCATTTGATGTTTTGTGTCCTCTAGATTTTTCACTCCCAAATGTTATTTTTATTTCCAGGTTTAATAATCCATTTGTTATTTTAATATGTATCTTGAGTTTGAGCCTCTAAAATCTCCATCCTTCAGAAGTATTTTCTTACTATTTTTTTTCTGGGTTACCTACTCTTCAGCTGTTTGAATAGATCCTGATTTTGTTAATGAGACATTACTATTTATATGGATTTTTAAATTTTAAACTGTTTTAACTAGGTTTTGTTATAAAACAGTAGGCTAGTTAAGACCAAGTTGTTTGTAATCTATCTGGATTTTTTCCATCTCCTGACATCAAGAAATGGCCACTGTCTGTGTGGTTAGACAGAGGAGGAGTTGAAATTTTATTTTTGCACAACTTAGATAGGTGGCCCTTATTCCAAATCTTTTGATGGTTTACCCTTCTCTCTGTAGAAGGCCTGCTTCACAGAAGGAGCTTAAGGCGTTTCTGCAATCCCTTCGTTTACCCTAAAGAACTATATGCATCATGCTTTAATGGAGATTATAGGAAGTAGCTCTGTGGGATTGGCACACTTGAGCATCTGTGTGCAGGAATAAATGTCTAATGCTCATCTCCCTCCAATCCAGTAAAAAGGGAACAGAAGATATTTGTTTCTGGCTAGTAAAAAGAAGATGGAAAGTTGTATTTCACTTTTCTTCCATGGATCTCTTTATAGTCTCTGAGAGTTGGTCAGTCTCTACTCCTGTGGAGTGCTGCAGCTCTCTGAACTCCCTGAGCTGTTTCACCATGTAAACTCCCTGCTGCGGCTGTGTTCATCTCCTTGCACTACCCAGTGCTCTGCCTCAAGCACTGAGGAAGCCCAGAACACTCACTACTTCTACTCTCCTGTGTATCCTGACCAGGGTACCCTTCATGAGAGACCAGGCTTTTTCTTTAAATGCTCCCTAATGGTCTGTTTTGTTTTTAATTTCTTTTCCCCTCAGTGATCTGAAGAAGAAATACAACATAACAGCAATTCCTAAGCTGGTGATTGTGAAACAAACTGGAGAAGTCATTACTGACAAGGGAAGAAAACAGATCAGAGACAAAGGGCTGTCCTGTTTTCGGAACTGGCTGGAGGGTGCAGATATCTTTCAGAATTTTTCTAGCTAAAAAGTTGGCAGATGAAAGCAAGACAAAGCATCATGAAAAACTGTAGAGCTCTGAAAAGCTTGTTGCCTTGTTCAGAACAAGAAGATTAGGGCTTATTTGTCTTTGCTTGTAAATGAATTTTGTTTTCAACTTGAATATTAGTTATTCCAGTAAGTCATAAAATGCAATTATTGTTTTATTTGTATTGTTCTATCTTCTGTATTCAGTATGAACCAAAGCATTCCTGATAATACTGAGGAACTTCAGTGTAGTCTAGTTTAGACACTAATAATGAAGCACTGTGATATCTATGCAAACACTTAGCAAAATCTGTACAGTAAAAATTATATTTATGCAGAAACCTATTTTTCTTGATGACTATATTTTTCTGATGATTAGCACGTATTTTAAGAACAGGAAATTGTTTGCTTTAATAAATAACTATTTATGAAGTACACGTGTCTAATGTGTCTTCCTTATCTGTTTCAACAAGCTTATCAGAAAATGTCATGATTTTTAAATAGGACACATTTGCTTTTCAATGCCAAAGAAATACTACTTTTATTTTACTTTGTGGGGAATTTGCTTTAGTTCTGCTGAGTTTTCCATAACCCTTGGTTTTTAAGCTTGGTACTCTTAAGATATCGCCCATGTTAACATCACGTCAAGTCCAAGAAGAAAACATTTTTCATATCCACCTTTTGCTAAAAAGTGTAGAAGAAAACAATATATATGATACCAGCTCTCTATGATGAGTGCTCATGTTGCATCTAAAGTACAGCCTGGCTTGCCTGTATTCTCCACCAGTTGTTGCATTCAAATTTTATAGCCAGCTTTCATGATTAGGGTCTCAGGTGAAACATTGGTGCAATAGGTGAGCTAATGAAACAATTCTTATGCAAGCCAAGAGTTTGTTGATTAGAAGTTAAAGACTTGACAGAATATTATTAGTCCAGTTACTAGCACTTAGATTACTAACACTTCAAGTCCAGATTACTCGATTATTACAAATCATTCCCAACAAATATACTGTTAAAACTGATACACACTAACTTTTCAGTTCTCTTTCTATGTTTACCCTTTCTTCTTCTTGGTTCTAATGGTTAATGGTGTTTTCCTGAAGATGACTTTCTTTCACCTGGACTGCGTGCTGCTGATCACAACCCTCTGTGCCTGACTATTCAGAAAGCGCGAGGGTAGTATTTGCTTTCTTCAAGCTTTGGGAACCTCTTGCAATGGACATGACCTCATGATGACATCAGCCAGCTGACTCAGCACTCATGGGTGCAACCCACCAGGCCCCATGGTCTTATGTACATCTAAGCTGCTTAGTACTTCATACTCTGGTGGTCCTCTTCTGAGTGTAAATCTTCCTTGCTTCAGGCTTTCCTTCTGCTCTCAGCAGTTGTGGATACCAGAAGGTATGATCTTATATGTGCTACTTGTAAGGAGCACTTGTGTGAATTTAAAATTAAAAGTAGTAGATCTAGGAAGTGTTCAGCAGAGTTGTGAGAGCATCTTATGGCTGTTCTTAAAATGACATACTGCAGACAGTTTCTAATTCTCGCTATCTAGCCATGTAAATAATGCTCAGATTCTTTTCTAATGAATAATAAGCTCCTTTGTGAATGTTATGTGCAGGTGATGTGTAGGCACTGCCTGCTTTTCTGGGACCAGCCAAAGGCAAAATTATTTCAAACGTAAGCTGAGGAGAGAATAATAAAATTGCTTCCAAAATTTTCTTACAAGTAATGTTGTCTGAATATAGAATAAATTTTATAGCAAAAGCATGCACTGTGACCTATTGACAGACACCAGGCATCACATTGGCCAAGATAGCTTGGTTCATTGACTATATGCACGTATATGGAAGAACTCAGTATTTTAAGACTGAGATGGAGTTAGGTCCTGTGAGTTACACACGGATTCAGTCACACAGATTCAAATTAAAATTCAGCTAGGAAATTGATAATGATGAAGGGAAGATAAATACTATATGATGTACCTGGTTTGACCAATAAAAGGCAGCAGTTTTTTCATATCAGTGTTTGGAAGCTCAGAAAATTCGTTTTCCTAATAAAATAATGTATATTTGACATAGATAAAGTACAGGGTAGTAGAAAATACTTGGTTATTTGCAGCACCTTGTGAAATTAGAGGAGGAAATCTCAGTGGGACAACAGTGAAGCTTGTTACTACTGTATGTGTGTCCACTGCTAAAGAAACTTACCAGCAGACAGTATTCATATAATTGAATTTATAGAAGTGACACTTTAATTTTCTTAAATATCTTCAGTTTACTAGCAACTTTCTACCCTTCAACTTTAGTCACAACATTGAATATTAGTGAATACTGAGGAGGTAAAATGTGTGTTATATTTAATAATAGATAGTAGCATAAAGAAAAATAGGCCCTTAAGATCATTATCTAAGTTAGAATTTAGAGAAGAATAGGACATTATAGAATAATAGATGATTAATAGAATGCAGGTGCTGTAGAATAATATCATAAGACCATGGGAATGCTTCTCATTGTCCACTGTATAGCCCTTACTATGTCTGGTTTAAAACCCAGTCCAGCTGAGTCAATAAAGGTTACAAGTAGATTAGTTTTAAATTATATATCTATGAGCTTTTTTAGAATCTTAAAGGTGAATGTCTGAAGATAAGAGACTGTGATTACCATAATATCGC
>JANHGN010026737.1:2501-17098 GCA_024605025.1 Megaceryle maxima | reverse complement strand
ACATAACAAGACTCACTGGGGAGCAGATCCATTATATAAATTTCTGAATCAGAGATTGGTCAGAAAGAATTTATATACAACAGTCAGGCGGGTAACACAGCAATGTGAAATATGTTTGAGAAATAATCCCAATATTAGTAATCGAGTACAGTTAGGACTGATTGGAAAGGGGAATATTCCAGGGAATCATTGGCAGATCAATTTTTCTGAGCTCCCAAGAAAGGGGGGTATGGGTATTTACTGTTATTAACAGGTACCTTGTCTGGATGGCCAGAGGAATTTCACTGTAGAACAAATAAGGTGAGAGAAGTAACCAAGGTACTGTTAAACCAAATAATACTTTGCTTTGGAGTACTGATGGTCATTTCCTCAGACAGAGGTACCCATTTATGTACTCAAGCAAGTTAGTAAGATGTTAGGAATTGAGTGGCAGTTACATACACCTTATAGACCACAAGTGAGCGGACAAGTAGAAGAAAAAAAAAAATCATATGATAAAAAACAAATAGCCAAGATATGCCAGGAAGCAAACTTATATTGGTACCAGGTGTTACCTATTGCCTTACTTAGGTTACGAGTGAAACCTAGGACTAAGGAAAACTTATGTCCTTTTGAGATATTGTATGAGAGGCCTTACCAAACTAGGTACCGAGGGGAAGATCTGAACCAATCAGGAAATCATTATTTACAAAACTATGTCATCTCTTTGGGGAAGCAATTCTTGAAAATAATTGTGAATAATGACTGGAGGTGACTTAAAAAATTAAAATCATATTAAAGGTGCAGCATTGTTCACACATTAAGGAAAGGTATAACATTGGAGAAGCTTTCAGGGTAAAGCACAACTAGTATGCAAGGAATCCATTCCACAACAGTTCCCTAGGCAACCCTGCTTGCACGCAGCACGGGGGATGGGGTGGAGTGAAGATTCCATGGCCAGGCGCTGTGAGATTATGGCAGAGATGGGAACTTGGTGGTACTACAGAACTGATAAGCTGCCTGTTTGACACAGTTTTTGACAAAGTACTGTCCTTTGTGTGAACTTTGCTCATCATAATGTACCAAAACACACCTCCATCCCAAGGTGCAACCATTCCCCTCACTGAGTTTGCAAAAGAAAGCAAGAGAAATTTACACCAATCATAATAAAGGTATTTATGACTAGAATCACTCAAGCTCCACCTTGAAGATAAAAAATTATTATAAAAATGGTTTAAATAAGGAGGGATGTCAAGGAAAACATCGTTGTGGACAAGTCAGGGCAGATACTATCACTGATCATCTTTGACTTCTGGGATCAGTCGACGGGCTGAACCTTGCTTCCCCCCCCCATAGGGATGCCTTTGGGTAAGATCTGGACTTTCTGAGTATTTCCCCAGGAAACTTAGAAATTTTACTGAGCTGCTCTTCAATGTAACACGTTTTGTATGTCTGCACATGCTTTGCAGACAGTGAATTTATCACCAGCAATCCACAAGAGCTTGTATCTCTGTTGCTCTTAATAAACTGCACTATTCATGCCGCTAGTCACAGAAGTTGTCTCATTGGGCACTGTCAGCTCCTTACAGGCTGTGTGAGACCATGGAGAGCAACTAGAACCAGGGAGTGCGGTGCACTTGTAGTGAATCTGAAGCTGTGAGAGTTTAGATAGGCTGAACACAACCAGACTAATAGTGCCAAATTGGACATCCCTCAGAATCTAAACCTAACTACCCCCAGCCCCTCTGATATCTGAGGACCAGCTGGAATGCAAGGGGGATTATTTTCTGCCAAATTTACCTTTTTCACACAACAGTCTTCTATTTACCATTTGTACTGAAGTACACTAGCTGCTGAATTTTCATGTGGTAGTAAGAGAAAAATCTTCTGGCTGGGCTTTGCTTATATTAGTTGTAATTTACAATACATGTAATAAGTATGTATAAAGTTATACTAGTGAGTTACAGGCTGAAGTTAAGAACAAAAATGAAGGTTAGAACTTAATGTCTGAGCATGTATATCTTATTTAAATACACAGAACTGTGGTATCAAGTGATCTCCCCAGAAATAACTCATCCCAAACCACACAAAAACTAAGCTATCCAAAACCATAAAGATAATTCCTTGTTTTACTTTCGTAATACTTATGAAAATTGCCATTATAGGACCTTGAAAATGAAATAAGGGATGATTGATCATGGAAAGCCAAGAACACTAGAAAAGCTAAGATCCCTCTCAATCAGACAGGAAAGCTTTTCTAGTTCTTTTAAGTTACCAAGAATAGGACAGTAGGTAAAAAATATTCAATTTAACAATTAAAAAACCACCACCAACAAGAAAAATAATAAAAAAATTAAATTTCATCACCTCTGTCTTGCTGATTTATTGGTGCATTCGTGACTCCATGTCTCTTAGGTTTTATCAGCAAAGCAACACTCTTTACTGGTTTTATTCCTGATACCACACTATGAATCCCTCTATCTTCCAGTTTATCTTGAAAAATTAAACTGTTACTTAAGAATATATTTTATTGAAAAAAGAACATGGACTTACAAAGCTGGCACCTTATTACAGCCTTCTGAGATTTTAAAAAGGCACAAAAATTATGTCACTTGATTTTTAACAGCCTTGAAATACAAAACCTTTTTCTCCCCTGAGTGATTGCCCAGGATTAAATAACACTTCTTTAATAAAACTATTTACTTAAGTTTATGAAAATCTGCACAAATATTGAAAATTATTTGATTCTCCTAAATCTAATGTCAAATTGCTGAAAGAAAATTGCTCATCAGTCATTCCTTTCTGTATTTGGCTTATAAATACTTTAGCAATTTCACTGACCTGATGCCCTAAAAGGTAACTGTCTAATCCCAGTGCAGATACTTAAGTCGTTTCTCAGCATTCTAGATTATCACAGCAGGAAATCTCTTGCTGTGTATAAAGTAAGAGCAACTGTAAAACAATGCTTCTATTTAAAATTAATTTAACAATCTTTTTTATTCTCTCCCCTTTTCATTATAGTTAAGCAGGTGAGATAACATATTATTAGTTATAAGCATGTCTGCAACTGCTGATAGTACTTGTCACCAATCCGTGTCAAGTAAGTGAAAGACTCCAGAGACAAACTAAACCACATTCATAAACTATCCCTGGAATGCAAAAATGCCCATATGAGGCCAGACAGATTCTTGAAGAGAAATTCTCTCCTATTCTAGAACAGTGTCCATCAGTCATTTAAATTAAATTCAATTCTGAAAAGAAGATTTAAGTGGGAATTCAAGGCTGATTTTCAGCACCGCAATGAAATTTATATCTCTCTCCTGGCAATGATCTCACCACAAACATGACATTGAACACTAAGGACATTGTTTTCTCAGTTTACTCCTAGTTACAGGTTGAGAACATGTCTATAATTTACATAAACATTAACTATAATTTTAAAGGAAAATGCAATGTAAAGTAGTTCCCATTATGCACCAAAGAAACTATTACTCTTTGTGTAAAGTGTACAAGTCTAAGCATTTTTATCAGCATGCTCAGAAATGATTCTTGTCATTGAACACTGTGAATGTGGACCAGCAGTCTTGCATTATGTTGCCCTAGGTGGAAATCTTCAGCTGGACTGCTAGAAGACTATAATGACAGCAAAGGCAAATTGATGGAAGTACCAATGATGAAAAGCAGAGTATTTTTATCTTAGGACTCATAACTGCAAGAATGAATAGAAGACCATTGTTCTTACTATGAAACAAGCAAATAGTTTCTCAAATGGAATCTAGTGAGCACAAGAAAAATAGCAGATTCCTGTGCATATTTAAAGGTTAATTTCCTACCTTTCAGTTAAGCAACAGATTTTGTTTAGGAAAAAGATCTGGATCTGTTAAGAGAAACAATGCAGCAATCTTCTTTTCTTTCTTTCTTTCTTTCTTTCTTTCTTTCTTTCTTTCTTTCTTTCTTTCTTTCTTTCTTTCTTTCTTTCTTTTCTTTCTTGTAGAAAATCTTTTGCTTCCAAATATTAGAAGCTGCAAAACCAGTCAATCTCACCTCTGTGCCTGGCCAGGATCATGGAGCAGATCCTCCTGAAGGCATTGGTAGATAAGTGAAGAGCAACAGATGTCCTCTACCTGAAATCATGCAAAGCATTTGACACTGTGCCACACAGCATCCTTGTCTCTAAATTTCAGAGACATGGATTTAACAGATGGACCTCTTGGTAGGTAAGGAATTGGCTGGATGGTCACACGCAAAGTGTTATGGTCAACAGTTTGATGTCCAAGTGAAGACCAATGATGAATGGCATTCCTCAGGGGTTAGTACTGGGACTGGTGTTGTTTAACATCTTGATCAGCAACATGGAAAGTGGGACTGTATGCACCCTCAGCAAGTTTGTTCATGACACGAATCACTGGTGCAGTCTACACACTGGAGGGAAAGGGATGGCATCTACAGGGACCCTGACAGGCTTGAGAGTATCTGAAGATGGTCTTCAAGAAATCTGGAGAGGGATTTTTTACAAGGGTGTGTCATAATAGGACAAGTAACAGTTTCAAACTGGAAGATGGTAGATTTAGACTAGATATTAGAAATAACTTTTTTACTGTGAGGGTGGTGAGATACTGGAACAGGTTGACCAAAGAAACTGTGGATGCTCCCTTCCTGTAAGTGCTCAAGGTCAGTGTGGATGAAGCTTTGAGCAACTTGGTCTAGTGGAAGGTTTCCCTGCTATGGCAGAGGCATTGGAACTAGATGGCATTTAAGAACCCTTCCTGTCCAAACAATTCTATGATTCTATGAAACTAGACAGGGATATGAGGGCTTAAGAGTTGTCCCCAAAAAGCCTAACAAAAACCAGTGACTAAAGTGTTAATTTCACAATATCAGTTTAAAACATGGTGAGAAATTATACCATTATCCAGCTCCAGGGAAGGCAAAGCAGTAACTAAAAGCAGAATTCTTTTCTTCTGCATGGCTGTTTGTTTGGTTTTACTTTCTTCTCTTGTAGATGAACCTGCCTGTTTTCTGTGACTGTTAAATAAAGTAGTTTTTTCTTAAACAGCTAATTTAAGAAAAGATGTTGATCATTCTTTGCTGTTTAGTCCTTGGCTAGTTTTTAAATTTCAATGCAGCTTTCCTTAAAGAGTGCTGTAGTTTAAGTCTAAACTAAAGGGTTTATTTGGTGGTAAAATACAATAATGATACTTGGTGCCTGTTTGGTCACATCCACTCAGATTTTGCCATTATCAGAACATCAGTCATCCCAACAGTTCTGGGAAGCAGCTGATATGATATGTATTCATTTTGCTGATGGGGAAAATAAGACATAATAAAAGTGTCTGGAAAGGTTGCCTGTGAAATTTGTGGCGATGCCAGCACCTGAACACAAATTTTGCTGTGATTTGATTCCTGTTCCAGCAGTTACCAAACTATGTCTGTGGACTCACTGCACAATAATGGTGAATAATCTACAGGTGATTAACAAAACCATACTGCCTTTATAATGTTTTCAATCAGAAAATTTGATCAGTAGGGTGTATAAAAAGTTATGTTCTCTTGGTCTGAAATATTTGGAAAGCACCACTTTTTGATGTATGAAACATAATAGAGCCAAAAGGCCTGCAGCTGTAATTGCTAAATGAGTTTGTGCCTTCACACATCTGTGTTTTTCTCTTCAGAGATGTAAGAATGAAAAGCACCATCATAGCAAGATATGTTACATAATTGTTGCACCCCATGTATAAATATATCCTTAAAAAAAGAGCAAGGAGAGAGAGAACATTCACTCCAAGAAAAATTATATAGCTCTGGTATATGAAAAGGATAGTTATTCTGATAAAAACAATGAAGTTCCAGCACATTCATGACAGCAGGCATAATGCAGGACACAGGAAGGATGTAGAGTCACTGCATGTACCTTCTAAGCCCCTTTTAAAGAGACGGGAATACTGCCTGGTTATTAATGAGATACTTATGTATGCTTGTGCTATGCCTACTGCACCCATTTTTCCATGACATATTCTTCTTTCCTGCTCTCAAAACTCATGCCCAGGTAGTTTTTGATAAAACCAGCTTGTGCCTGTGGTTTTTAATCTTTGTGAAAGCAGGAGTCGTGAGTAGTTGTGTGGGAGGGGGAGCAGCAGCACCTGGGCCAGAAGAGCAGGAATTGAGCAGCAGGCACCTGGCTTCTGGACAGAGAGCTCAGGCTGGGATGAGAATACAGGGGAAAATTGGCAACTCAGAGTGAGGTATTTAGGGACACATCAACTCCAACCTGATACCCAACACCTCCATGACCATGTCCTGAAGTGCCACATCCATCTGTTTTTTGAGCACCTTTAGGGATGATGACTCCACCGCTTTCCTGGACAGCCTGTTCCAATGCTTAACTACTCTTTCAGTAAATAAATTCTTCCTAATATCTAATCTGAACTTCCCCTGGTGCATCCTGTGGCCATTTCTTCTTAACCTGTCATTAGTTACTAGGGAGAAGAGGCCAATACCAGCCTCCCACAGCCTCCTTTCAGGTAGCTGTAGAGAGCAATAAGATCTCCTCTCCACCTCTTCTTTGTCAGTCTAAACAATACCAGCTCCCTCAGCCACTCCTCATAAGACATGTTCTCCAGTCCCCTCACCAACTTCATTACTGTCCTTGGTACCTGCTCCAATGTCTCTCTTATACTGTGGTGCCCAGAGCTGAACACAGTGCTTGAGGTGTGGTCTCACCACTGCCGAGTAGAGGGACACAGTCATGTCCCTCCTCCTGCTGCCACTCCATTTCTGATACAGGCCAGGATGCTGTTGGCCTTCTTGGCCACCTGGACACACTTCTGGCTCATGTTCTTCTGGGTGTCCACCAGCACCCCCTGGTCCTTTTCTGCCAGGCAGCTTTCCAGCCACTCTTTCTAAGCCTGTAGCATTGCCTGGGGTTGTTGTGACCCAAGTGCAGCACCTGACACTTGGCCTTGTTAAACCTCATTCAACTGACCTTAGCTGATCCAACCTGTCCAGATCTCTCTATAGAGTCTTGACCCTCAAGCAGATCAAGACTCCCACTTAATTTCATGTCATCTGCAAACTTGCTGAGGCTGCACTCAATCCTCTCATCCAAATCATTGATAAAGATGTTAAACAGGACTGCTCTCCATCCCTGTCTTCCAAATCAGGGGACTAAATACCCTGAGGATAACTGATCTGCCTAGTAAAAACTGAGGAAAAGAAGGAATTCAGTACCTCAGGCTTTGCCGCATCTTTGGTGGCAATATTCACCTTTCCATCCAATAGGGGATGAAGATTCTCCTTGGCTCTCTTTTTTTTGTTAAAGTATTTGTAAAAACACTTTTTATTATCTTGTACATCAGTGGCCAGACTGAGCTCCAGCTGGGCTTTTGCTTTACTAATGTTCTTTCTTTCTAATTAGATCCCTGTACTGTTCTTGAGTAGCCTGCCTCTTCTTCCAAAGGGTTAAACTCTCTTTTTCCTAAGTCCCAGCAAAAGCTCCCTGTTCAGACATGAAAGCTCTTTTCCCCACCAGTTCATCTTATGGGGACAGCCCACTCCTGTGCCTCTAAGAGTTCCTTCTTGAAAAATGTCCAGCCTTTCTGGACCCCTATGCCTTTCAGGACCATCTCCCAAGGCAGTCTCTCAACCAGTGTCTCAAACAGGCCAAAGTCTGACCTCCAGAAGTCCATAGGAGTGGTTTTGCTGACCTCCCTCCTTACTTTACCAAGAATTGAGAACACTATAATTTAATGGTCTCTAAGCCCAAAACAGCCTCCAATCATCACATCACCCATGAGTCTTTCTCTGTTAGTGAACAGCAGGTTTAGCAAGGCACCTCCCCTGGTGGGCTCACTCACCAGCTTTGTCAGGCAGTTCTCCACACACTCCAGGAACCTCTTGGGCTGTTTTCTCTCTGCTGTATTTCCAGCAGATGTCTAGTAAGTTGAAGTCCCTCATGAGAACAAGGGCTGTTGATTTTGCAACTTTTGCCAGCTGCCTGTGGAACACTTCATCAACCTCTTTATCCTGGTTGGGTGGTCTATTACAGACTCTCAACAAGATATCTGCCTTGTTGGCTTTCCCCCTCATCCTTACTCATAAGCATTTGACCACATCATCATAGTTGTTGAGCTCTACAAAAGCAAAACACTCCCTAACATACAGAGCCACACTACCACCTCTCCTTCCCTGTCTATCCTTTCTGAAGAGCTTATAGGCATCCATTGCAGCACTCTAGTCATGAGAGTCATCCCACCGTGTTGCTGTGATGGCGACTATGTCATAGCTGTCCTGCTACACAATGGCTTCCAGCTCTCTCTGTTTGTTGCCCATGCATTGTGCATTGGTGTACACACACTTGAGCTGGGCTATTGATTTCACACCCAACATTGGTGTGCCACCCTTAGACTCATGTCTAGTGGACCTGGTTCTATCCACTTTCTCACTTGCACCTAGTTTAAAGCCCTACCAGTGATCCCTGCCAACTCATGCACAAGGGTGCTTTTCCCAATTTGAGGCAGATGAACTCTGTCACCAGTAAACCCAGCCTTGTATAAACTTCCCCATGATCAAAAAATCCAATATTCCATAGGTGGCACCAGTCTCTGGGCCATGTGTTAATCATCTGTGTTTTCTTCTTTCTTTTGGTATTCTTCCTGACACTACAGGGACTGAGGAAACCACTGCCTGTGCTCCTGAGCCTTCAACCAATCGCCCCAATGCCCTAAAGTCCTTTTTACTTGCTTTTGGACTTCTCTCTGTAACCACATCACTACCAATCTGAATAACCAATAGTGGATAATAATCAGAGGGCTGCACCAGAACAGAGTTTCCTATTAACATTTCTAACCTGAGCCCCAGGGAGGCATCACTTCCCTGTGGGATGGATCTGGTCAATATATGGGGCCCTCTGCTCCCCTCAGAATGGAATCACCTAAAGTTACCCTCCTTTTATTCTTATTTAAAGTAGTCCTAAGGCATGGGGGTGAGTGACTCACCCTGGGCATCTCCCTGAATAGACCTTCACTTCCATCCTCGTTTGTTTGGCCCTCAAGCCCCAAAGCCTGTTTGAAAGAAGCACATATGGGCAGGACGCTGAGGGCTCTGCCTGTTGTGCAAGGGCAGCTGGGAAGGTGAGGGAGGTCAGAGGTGATTCACCTGTCTCCCTGAGGAGGGACCTGCTTCCATTCCTCCTTTCACTTAGGTCCCTTCCTTCTGCCTAGTAGCAAGACAGAAGGGGATCCTTTGCTTTTCCAGGATTGTGTATTTGTTGCCTTTTCCCCAGGGTGTTGCTCCACCCATCTATCTCCCTCTCACAATCCCTCATACTCTTTAACCCTTCCAATTGTTCTTCCAACTCTGCCACTAGGCTGTGCAGATCCTTCACCTACTTACACACACAGAGGGGTTATTCCCGCTGTCCTCTGGTACAAGCGCCAGGCTCAGGCACTCCCCACAGCCAGACACCTGCATGGCCCCATATTTGTATGGGAGCTCCCTCCGGGTCCCCATATTCCTTCTGGCAATGGCTTTCAATCAAGTGGTAACCAGGGCCAGGTCCTCTTCTGGGAGGGCTATGATCACTAATTGAACTCTCTCTCTGCCAGGAGGGCACCAGTTACCACCAACTGGACTTTCCTCTGGCACTGGCAGAGCTTTCAGCCTCCTGCCTGTGTGTACTTCTTCAGAAACAGCAGTGCCCTGGGCAGTGCCCTGAGAAACATCTCCTTGCTGCTTGTTTGCTTGGTGCTTGTTTTCTTGGTGCTCCCTCAGGGCTTCTTTTATGCAGGGAGGGGGTGGTCCTCAAAGGCTGACCATTGGCATGTGTGGAATAATGACTGGAGGTGACATAAATTAAAATAATATTAAAATTACAGCTTTATTCGCACATTAAGGAAAGGTATAATATTAAAGAAGCTCCCAGGGTGCAGTGCAACTGGTATGTAAGGAATCCATTCCACAGTGGTTCCCTGGACAACACTGCCTGCGAACATTACAGGGGGTGGAGTAGAGTGAAGACTCCATGGACAAGCTCTGTGATTCACAGCAGTGATGGGAACTTGATGCTACCACAGGCCTGATAAGCTGACTGTGACCCCGTGCCAACACTCTGTCAGTTTTTGACAAAGTGCTGTCCTTTGTGCCAACTTTGCTCATTATAATGTAATTATAATACCAAAACACACCTCTGTCCCAAAGGCTGCCCGCCTCCAAAGTGTGACCACCCCTCACTGAGCTTGTGCCCTGAATTTTCTTTATCTATATCTTTAAAAGTGAAGCAAGAGAATTTTACACCAATCATAATAAAGATATTTATGATAAGTCACTCAAGCTCCACTTGAAGGTGAAAAATAATATAAAGATGGTTTAAGGAATGGGGCATGTCAGGGAAGACATCATTGTGGACAAGTCAGGGCGGGTACCACTGATGATTATCTCACTCCTGGGATCAGTCAATGGGCTGAACCTCGCTTCCCCACATAGGGATGCCTTTGGGTAAGAGCCCAACTTTCTGAGCACTCCCCCAGGAAACTTAGAAATCTCTTTAGACCTGCTTCTTTTAACTTAACACATTTTGTATATCTGCATGTGCCTTGCAGACAGTGTATTTGTCACCAGCAATCCAAAAGAACCTGTAATCCTGTTGCTCCAATAAGCAGTACTATTCATGCTGCCAGTTACAAGAGTCTCTTACTGGGCACCACCAGCTCCTTACTAGCTGCATGAGACCATGGAGCATGACTAGGTAGGGAGTGCAGAGCTATTAGTGAATCCAGAGCTGTCAAATTTCAGATGTATTGAACACAATTGAATTCATAGTACCAAATGGGACATCACTCAGAATCTAAGGCCAGCCGCCCCGAGCCCCTCTGATATTTGAGGACAAGGTGGAATGCAAGGAGGTTTATTTTCTACCAAGTTACTTTATCCTTTTATGCAACAGTGTGTTTATGCCTCGTTCAGATCTGCTACCAGTGGTGCTGCTCAGCCTGGGCTGCCCCTGCAGACACCCACCAGCTGCTCATCCCAGCACAGCTGGGCTGCTCTCCTGCTCTGAAAAGCCTAAAAAGAACTTCTTGCTGGACCTTTTTTACAGGGGTTGCTTCTGTGAGAAGCTGCTAGAAGGTTCCTGCATGTCAAAAGGAAACAATACCACCAACTTCAGGATGGACCTGCTGCTGGCCAAGGCCAAGTCCATCAGTGGTGGTGGTAGCACCTCTGTGATAACTTATTTAAGAAGGGGAAAAAGTTCCTGAACAACAACTGCATCCAGTGGAAAGGAGTGAGAATATGAGAAATAGCTCTGCAGACACCAAGGTCAGTGAAGAAGCAGGGGGAGTAGGTGCTCCAGGCACCAGAGGTTCCCCTGCAGCCTGTGGTGAAGGCCATGGTGAGGCAGGCTGTCTACAGCCTTCAGTTCATGGAGGTTAACAGTGGAGTAGATTTAAGCAGCCTGTGGATGACCCCATGCCAGAACAGGTGGATGCCCAAAGGAGGATGTGGTCCTGTGGGAAGCCCTCTCTGAAATATGTTTTTGGCAGGACCTGTGGACCCATGGAGCAACACTGGAGCAGGTTTCTTGTCAGCCCCTAGGGGTGGGAACCCCCCAGTGGAGCAGGGGAAGTGTGTGAGGAGTCTTTTCCCCAAAGAGGAAGGAGCATCAGATAAAACGTGTGATGAACTGACCACAATCCCCATTCCCCAACCCCCTGTGCCACCAGCAGGGAGGAGGCAGAGCATTTGGGAGTGAAGTTAAACCTGGGAAGAAGGGAGGGGTGAGAAGAAGGTGTTTTAAGATGTATATTTGTTTTCTCATTACCTTACTCTGATTTGATTGGTAATAAATGAAATTAATTTTCCTGAAGTCATCTGTTTTGCCTGCAATAGTAATTTCTGAGTGATCTCTCCCTGTTCTTACCATAACCCATGAGCCTTTCATTTTCTCTCCTTTGTCCAGTTGAGATAGGGAAGTGATAGAGAGGCTTTGGTGGGCATCTGGTGGGTACCTGGTGGGCACCAAGCCATATATTTCTGAACTAAGATACACTGGGAGTGTCAGGACAAGCAGGGACTGGAGCAGAGGAGTCTGTGGGCTGTGTGTTACATTAAGGTCCAGGAGGGATGGGCTTACAGAGGAACACCTCAACCCGCTTCTCACTCAAACAACTAGACCTTCTCAGGTTTGTGGACCAGAGAAGATACCCAAAGCTCAGTGAAACAACCATTACAGCTAGGTGTTACCTTCTTTTCTTTTTTGATACTGTAAACTTTTTCTGTCACCAGCAGACATGTCAGGAAGGAGCCACAAGGCCGTTGAAGTACCAGCTAACGGTCACTAAGTTCATAAACAGGATTTCTGTGGCTATTTGTAGTGTTGCGGGTGGACCCTGGAGACTCCTGTTGCCCCAAAGAGATTCTGAAAGCCACCTGAGGGCTCACAGGCCAGCTCTAGTTTTGCACCTGAGGTAGTGCTTGGTACATCTGGTCTGAAGTGCTGTGCTGCAACAGGACAGAGGATGTGCCAGGGACATGGGTGCCATATTGCCTGTCATTCAGTCCTGGAATTTAGCACAAGATCAAACACAGGCACAGATTTTCTTACCTCAGCATGACATCATTCCCTTAGCTAAGCCCTGGAAATTGTATAAAAGTGGACCTGAGATAGTTGCTGTTCCTCACAACTTTCACCCTAATGGCTTCATCTAGAGATGTACTATCACCACCATTTTTTCTCTCTTTAAACACCATATACATGCAATATATAGCAAAATGTGAGTTTTAAAAAGTGCTTTCATTCTCTTCTATTTTATTATCCTGAAAGAGAAGCTGTCTGCATGTGGTTTCTTTTTGTGTTCATTTATCTGTTAGATAGTCCTCTTATCTCCCATCTCACTTTTCCAACAGTCAGCTGAATCTTCAAAGCACTGGTTATTCTGTGAGCAAGATATTGCTTGTTCTCTGAGTATTTGTCCTCCACCCCAAATAAATTGAAATTGAGACAGTTTGAATAAGGACTTTGATATATTAAGGTTTTACTTAGTTGCTGCAGTTTCTACCAACATTTATTTATATATGTGTATAAAGGGAGAATGGGAGATAATTAATCTTAAAGCTAGAATGTTGCTAGCGTAATGTATTCTTATGCATTTTTGCTGTGGTTGCTAACAGCTGCTCTTCACAGTGGATTACAGGAGCTGGTGTTGAGAGGAGAATGTTTATTAATGAGTAATACCCCAACAGCCACACTTACTGTACCAATCCTGTCATTTTTAAAGCAAAACAGTTCTATCCAGATTTGACTCTCTGTGGCCTAGCTCTGTGTCTTAGTTCTTGGGCTAAAACACTAAAAATCAATGCTTTTCCCTGTGTTCTTACATTAATAAGAATCCTGAGCTCATCTAGCTGTCATTTATAGGGATACTTCTTGGCCACAGCCTCTGAGGTGTAGTCCTAGCCAAGACATTGAATTTTCTAACCAGGATGCATTCCCAGTGCTGCAGCATGCCATAACTTCTCAATGCTGACTGACCTGAGCACATAGGATGAAAATGTTGAGAGGTTTAAGCATCTGCTGTAAGGTGATTTACAGGATTAATAAACCAGGCTGGCAGTAGGATTGAAGTTTGCCATTTTCCATTTCACGATTACCCACGAGAGGGCAATGTCATCCCTGCATTCAATTGCTCAGCAGCAGAAAACATCCAGAGCCTTTGACATCCTGCATATTGCCACCCCCACTGACCTCTCCATACCCTATTTGCTGAGTTGTTCTTAAATAAATAGAGCTATTTTACAATATGGCTATTAATCATAAATATGATGGTGGATGAAAAACTGGATATGAGTCACCAATGTGCAATCGCAGCCCAGAAGGCTAATCAAAAGAACTGGGCTGCATCAAAAGAACTGTGGCCAGCAGATCAAGACAGGTGATTCTGCCCCTCTACTCTGCCCTGGTGAGACCTCACCTGGAGTACTGCATCCAGTTCTGGAGCCCCCAGCACAAGAAGGATGTAGACACATTGGAGCATGTACAGAGGAGGGCCACCAAAATGCCAGAATGATCAGGGGAATGAAGCATCTCTCATATGAAGACAGGCTGAGGAAGTTGGTGCTGTTCAGCCTGGAGAAGGCTCCAGGGGGACCTTATAGTGACCTTTCAGTACATGAAGGGGGCTACATGAAGGCGGGGAAAGGCCTATTCAAAAGGGTTTGTAATGGTAGGATGGTTTTAGAAATGGTTTTAAGCTAGGAAAGGATAGGTTTAGACTGGATATTAGAAAAAAGTTCTTTAATATGAGGGTTATAGTTCACTAGAATGGGCTGCCCAGAGAGGTGGTGGAGGCCCCATCCCTGGAGTCATTCAAGGACAGGCTTGATGGGGCTCTGAGCAACCTGCCCTAGGTAGAGATGTCCCTACTTGTGTATGGAGGTTGGACCAGATGACCTCTAGAGATCCCTTCCAGCCTAAAACATTCTATGATTCTATGAAATAGCTGGACTGCCATTTATTGTCAAAGGTTCTAATTTAATGGTTTTAAATTAGAAAGGTGTGGATTTAGATTAGAAATAAGGAGGAAGTTCTTTACCACAGGAGTGGTGGAGCACTGGAACAGGTTGCC
>JANHGN010026736.1:11475-24369 GCA_024605025.1 Megaceryle maxima | reverse complement strand
AAAATGTGTTCTAAAAAAATTAAATACATCATCCAAAAAAAAAAAAAAAAAAAAAAAGAAAAAAAGAAAGAGAGCATTATTGCTGTTGTGAGAGCTTTTTGTCTCTTGTGCACTTGTTTCTCTACCAGACACTCAGACAAGCCAAGATACTCATTTGTATACTTGGAAACTCCCCCATTCCTCTTCCTTTCCCATTTTTCACATCCTTGGTCAAACTCAAGTCCTTTTATTTGAGCCGTTCAGGTTGGAGGCTATCGGTCAGACACTTCAGTTGCTCTTCTCCCAGCTTGATCTTGTCCTCAAGCTCTCGCTGCTCAATGATGAGGGCCGACTTCATTTTTACAAAGTGCTCATAGTCTGCTAAGTTCTCTTCACTCAAGTAGTTTGCCAAAATGTCAAAGACAATGCGCTCTCGACGATCCAGGTTTTCCTTCAGTTCCTTTGCATCTTCGTGTTGCTGGGTCAGCAGCTTCTGCTTCTCTACCAATGTCCGCTTAGGAGAAAAGAAAAAGAGTTAAAAATTCACTGTCTTCACCAGGCTGGGACAATAGTTTCAGTGTTTAAGTCTCAAAGTCTGTTTTATCTACAGACTTGACTGAATACTTAAGAGAGGCAGAGTGAGATTGTTCTAATAAAATGCATTACCAAACAGGAAAAAAAAAATGTAGTGAATCAATGAAAGATGCACCATTGATTTCTATTGGCCTCAACTGCAAGAACTTCAAAGACTACTTTACTATTTAATAGTTCAAAATAGTTACATAAAATACAGTTGCCTTTGTGAAACATCCAAGCTCTCCAAATTAAGACTTCACTTGGCAACATCTCACATCTTCAATACACAGCACTGAACTTTCACACTGAATCAGCTGTGGTTAAAGAACCCAGAAACACACTAATTAAAAGAGCGATTTGTTCCTACACAGCTCCTGACACTGCAGTGTTTTATGGTTCTGCTGCAATCCTGACAGCTTCTCCGTGAGATGTGAAGTTGTGTGGTCTTAAGACGTGAGCAAGACAGTGAGCTGGGGCAAGACGATAGGACAGAAAGAAAGGAATAGGGGGGGAAAAAACCCCCAAACCAGCAGCATCTTCCCAAAAGGGCTATAAACTTTCTGCTTTGTGCCCTCCCAAGAGACAAAATAGGAAAAAGGGAGGCTGAATGGAAAAGGAAGCAAAGAAAGAGGCCAGGAGGGATCTCCCATTCACACATATGTACGAGCATGAAGGGGGAGGTACATCTCATCCAACTGCAGCTGTCTGCACAGTAGACAGCCACACCTGAATCACTCAGGTACACTCCTTTAGCAATATATGGAAAGAAACAAGAGCATTATTAATCTGACTTATTTCAGATGTCTGCCTAGAAGTGATCACCTTTTTCCAGACACAGAGTATGACTGTCCTACCCTAACATGAAGAATTCCTGTACAGACTTCTGAACTTAATTAAAAGGTGCCCCTAAGAGGTACCACTCCATAACTTCTAGCTTTGCTTCAGAGATGATTTTTTCTTTGGTAACCTATGTCTTCAAATAAACCACAGTCTGTTAAAATAAATGTGTCCCTTTTCTTTTTCAATTGGACTTCATGTTAAAGCACAGATGCTGTAATAAGCCTACAGGATTTACAGAGAAGTGCTAGAGTGGACTACAAAAATAGAGTTTTTTCAAGATGGAAGTATGAGACAAAGGGGAATACAGACCAGCAAGCTTTAATAGACCTTGCTGCCAGAATTGCACATGCATCCTGTGCTGTCTCTTTTTCTATAGACGGCAGAAAGCTCAAAGAGTGAAACACTTTCAGACTTTCTCTCACAACGTACTTAAAATACACAGCCTAGATTAACTCACGATTTAAAAAAGCCATGGAAGACAAGTCACAGAAATCACACATTATTAGAAAAAAACACAGTTTAATCTTCCTTTGAGCTTATTCCAAAGAACAAAATCCCACTGCAAGTTGCAAGCAGAACTATATGCTGTAAAGAGATGGAAGTACTGTTCTCCTAAATTCACCAGGGGTACTAGCAGCCAAGCCCAAACTTGGGAGTGCAACTGATTGCTCCCCAGGGCAGCCTTGCAGCCTATGTGTACACTGAGCAGCAGCAGCAGAATTAGAGAGAATCTGATGAACATGAGAGGGCATATTATCAACCAGCTGGTAACTCACTAGTTGTAGAGTTACCCACCTAACCTTGGGAAGAAATAGGTGTTTTTTGAGCCATTCACTATCATTGTCAACAGCCAGAAGAACAATCAAATGTTTAGTCCTTCATAATTTCTGAGATTTAAATTATATGATTTCTTCTGACTAAGCTTGCATGACTTTAAGATGAACATAAGTAACCTGACAGTTTAAGGAAAGTAAGCACTACTTTTGTTATGACACCTTAGTACCTCTGCTTTTGTGGAGGTTTATGGAATACCTCTGAGAAGTGGGATGCAGAAAGGAAGAATATAAATGAGCTAGCTCTTGAATTCACTTTTACCTCTGTCAAAGATGACTGATACCAGAAAGCCGGGTAAAGTGAAACACTGTAGCAGGCTCAAGATGCCGTTGTTTGAGAAATGGGTAAGAAGGTTGGTTGAGAAATGGGTAAATGGGTCACTAGGCCTAAAGGCGTAAATGATGTCAAATGATTTCATCTGACTGTCTTCAATCAACCAAAGTCAAGCAGAGTGAAAAAGGGGTTTTTTTTGAAGCTATCTCTGAAACCCCAGTCAAACACAGGCCATCTGAAGCTCCACTGACAGAACAATCTTTGACTCTTTGTATTGAAAGTCTTTCACAAGAATTGTTCTTTGTTTCAAATGACAGCCATATGAAAAGGAACTCCCTCCATGCATTTGACTTCTCAGCATCCAGTTCCTAAACTACTACACCGCTGGAACTTGTCCCTAGTCTTGCCATAACAGGTCTTGCACGTCCAGAAACCTCATCACATCTGTGGACTGTTGGTTCAGTGCTTCAGGGTTTTCAACACACTCTGGCTTTGTCTGATAAGTCAATTATTGAGAAGACAGTGGCCTCACTGTGTGGAAGGAGGAGGGCTGGTAGCTGTATCAGATGAAGCCCCTTTCAGTACCTAAAACTGAAATACCTGATACTGCTCCTTGTGGCAAGAGACCTCGGACAGCACACGTAATAGGCAGAATATTAATCCAGCAGTGATTATTTGCCTGCTGACAGACTGTTTATTTAGAAAGTCTACTTGGTGGTTCCTAGAAAGTGAAAAAATGACTGCAGTAATATTTATTAGACAACATCAGCTTAAGAAAAAAGAAATGAAAAAAAAAAATCAGTGATCACTGGGGAAATGATCCTCAGGGATGGAAGCAATCTCCCCTGTTTTGTTTGTATGGTACATCAGTAGTGTAACAAATACCACGTGACCAAGAAAAATACTGAGGGACAACCAGAAAAGCCACACATGCCAGACTAAATTCAAAGAAGTGCACGTATAACCCTACATGCATTGCAATTACAGTCAAAGCACCTGGGGACTTGATCTGTCTGAGAAGCATCGCTGACCAACACTTTTAGATATATTTCTGATGGTGCTATGGCAAGACTGTTTTCAGTGGATGACAAGACAAATGGGGATTAGAATATGTTAGGAATTTGAATTTCTGTCCATCTAAATTTGACAGCAGACCACACAGACAATTACTGACTGCCCTTAACAGACCACCTACGCACTTTCTTCCTTTTCCACACCTAGTCAGTAAGCTATTTTTATCACAAACAAACTGTGTTTCCTATATGCCCGTATCACCTGGTAACTCTTTCCCCAGCTCACACTCCCATCTTTGAGGCCATTAGGCAACTGCAGCCACATTTAGAAAAACAGAGGTCTGAAGAAGAATTAAATTATTTAAGTTTCAGAAGCTTTGATCTGTCCTCAAATAAGCTGTCAAATACCCTTCCTTGGCCTCAGTCAGAGAAGGGTCTGGACAGCCATTAAACAAATATGTTTGGCAGCAGCTAGGACCAAACAGCAACAACACAGATTCGGCCTACTCCCAGCACTTACTGGTTCTTACTGGTCAAAGAATGGAGCATGCTGAAGAAACACAACATGAATCCACAACCCATGGAAAATATTCTGTTACAATACTTAGGTGAACTGCTGTCAGTTCAGCCCATAGCTACAAGCCCCAAATCCCACTTCATTTAAATGTAGAAGCTAAACTCACTTGACACATACTGCCTCCAACCCCCCATCCCCTTATTTAATTTAGCCTTTAAGTTTCACACACATCTACATGTCTCATTTGGTACGTATCTGTATCACTAGATATCTCCTTCTCAATCAAGGCATGATGGGATTTGGAGCTAAACAAAGTGCCACCAGTAGAGGTGAGATCCAACAGGTAAGAGCGCCTTGAACGTCCTTTAAATTTTCATATCTGCTAGGATTCCTCCACATTGCTACTGGGTTATTCTGCTTGGGTAAAACATGTTTCCTAAGTTTTCTATTGCAAAATCATTTTTGCAATGCCTCCCTCCTGCCCTCCACTCCCCCTTCCTTTTTTTTTTTTTTTTTTTTTTAAGACTTGTCCTTCTGTCATTTCTTGCTCTTGTTCCTCACCAGACATTGTGGAGGAAACTGCAGTAGATGAGAAACATTTTCTTTCTAACAACCTTATAGATTTTTATCAAGATCTTCACTGAGTATTCTGTAAGATTCCTGCATTACAGCACAAAGTGACATTCCTTTTCCCATGCTGAATTATGAGAATATTTTTGTTTGCCTTCTTTTTACGTTCTTATCAGTAGTGCCCCCTCTTTCTTTAAACTTCTGATAAGAAGTCTGTTTTCCAGTACACTACCCCCCTAAATACCACTCTTTTCCCACCAAGCCACTTACAGTTCTAGTATTCCAAGCAAAAGCAAGTCAAAGAGAAAAGTTTTAAGAAATGTAAAGAAAAATGCTTTAACAGTTTTATCCATTCACTACATCTCATCTTGATCTTTGCAATTTAGGTAAAACAAAATCAAGCAAAATCCCCCACACCCAATTCACTACATGCAACAGAATTATTACTGGCCATTCTTACCCGCTCTTCCTGAGAGGTGTTTTCATCCAGGTTATTAAGGGCATTTTCCACCCGGGCCAGACGACCTGACAGTGACAGCAGGAGGTTGACCACTTTGTCAAGGTCACCAATAAACATCTTGAATTTGTCGAACTCATTTGGTTTGCAGACTTCTTTCACAATGGCCTCTACCTCCTCCCCCAGTATATTGTTTGCTTGGATGTCTTCCAAAAGTGTCTCCCGTGCTTCCCTCAGCACCTGCAGCTTCCTACTAATGCTGTCAATAAGTTCTTGCTGTGGAAAATAAAGGGGATGAGAGTTAATTAGCACTATTGCATTTTTCCCCACTTCTCAAAGCCATGTCAGAAACACAGCATTTTAATACTTTGAAACTCCTGTGTGACTTTGACAGTGAGTGCATTATTACAACTAAATGTATGTCTTAAGTATATGTCTAAGGTTTATATCTCTGGATTCAAAGGTTCGGGATGTAGGTCTACGATGCTCAGCTTGACACCTGTGTTAAAGCAATTTACCTTTGTGGCAAAAGATGAACAACTTCAGCCCTTCTATCAAGCATTCCTGCTTCTTTGAACTGCTTCAAAGCCTGCTGTGGAACAGCATAAAGTGCGACACATCCTTAAATACCAGGTCCATAATACCTTTCTGAAGAGCTACGCTTAGGAAGATAAACAGTACCAGGAAAATAATCCTGTATTTTCCACATGACGCAGTTAAAACTAGGGCACTGCTTGGCTTTTTCTTCCTTTCTGCATAACATCAGCATCCCTCCAAGAGCAGTCTTTCCACTCTCAGAAAATCTTAGCATTAACAGTGCTTTACAACATTCCCATAGGGAAATCTTAATCCCTGTGGCACGGAACAAGAAACAAAAACCTACTTCTGTATCATACAAAGCAGCCCTGTGCGAAGCTCTGCAAAGTGTCTCTGTCAAAGGACAGAACAAGCATCTTTGGCTGTCACTGTCCTATGCCAGGCAAATGTACTGCCTCATCTGCAGTTTGACAGGGTCCCTTTAGTATAAACCCCTATGGCCCGGGATACATATGCCCTGCCTTAGAAAAAGCACGTTGGGAGCATCGCCAGCAGAGCCAGACCAAGAACCCAGACCTCCTCCCTCAGCGACCTGTATTCCAGATGTGATGCCCACCTACCTCCCTGTGTTTGGGCAAGAGGTTCTGTTTCTTACATGTGCATTAGCTTTCACTTGTGCCCAAGGGGTGGAAGTCAGTTCAGCTAGTCATCTACTCTAACATTAGATGAATCACACCCTAAAAATGCCTCATATATTTAAATGCAGATGTCCATTCAGTATGCAGCTAATTTCAGGTAAGAAAAATTTCCAAAGCATTCTCTAAACATACAACTCCTAGTGCAATTTCTAAATGAAAATTATGTCCCTTAAAATAGTCATTATTCCACAGTACCTCTTCAATATTTAAAAAAACCCCATTACTCATGACATTCTTTGGGAACTTCGCTTTCTAAATGCAAATCTGATTACAAACCTTCATGATTACAGAGAAACATACTGATGGCAGCTACTGCTCTCAAATGCCACTGAACAGTCATTGGCAATTTATTTTGGGAGCAAAAAAAAAAACCCAAAAGAAATTCTGCAATCTTAACAGAAAGCAACTACACCCTGAAAATTTAACAGCCTTTTTGAAAGTAGAAATTTAACACATGGATTATCTGGGCTGGTTTTCTCCTTTTTGATTTAATATACTCAGACCAGGTTAATCTGGATTTGGGTTATCTGTTAGTCTGGGTGCCCAAAAGATTAAGGTAGTAAGCAGTTCTACAGATGACTGCTTTACTGACTGATTAATCTGCAGGATTTGATTTTTTTCGCCTTCTTTCAGTGCAAATGCAGTTTGATTTGGATTATGTAGGTCACAGTGTTATGCTCTCTTTTCCCTCAGATGACATGCATATGCACGTGCACAATGCTTCTATTTTACTATCTGAAATGCACCAGGATACTGTTGTGCTCTATGTCACTGTCCTGGGTTTTTCACTTCTGTAGCTGTGCTGCAACTTTCTCTAATGAAAAAAAAGTCCTATGTGTACTCAGCCTTTACCAATCTGGTCTGACATTCCAGATCAGCTCTCTCCAAGTTTCTTTCCTTAAAAAAGAAAATGAACCACCACTTTCTCAGTAGCATCTTATTTAGAAGTCTGCAGGCAGCTGAAGCTAGCCTCTGAAGGACCACTTTTGAGGGTGAGAAGGCCATGAGTACTCGTCTCTCTTTAAGACTGTCCTATCTGTTAAAATTTGGATTATGATCACCGATTGCTTCCTAATCAGATGAAGCAGCCTTTGGATGCAGCAATGGTGAACTCACTACATGCTTCTGCTAACCATCAGAAAACCTATATTGTGTTCAGTATCTACTAAGCCAGAAGAGCTCTAATCTACCTCTTGAAACTGGCAGATGAATAATTTAGAATTGTGAATTCTGTACCAGTAAACGAGAAAACAATAAAACTTCATCTTTTTCCAGTAATTCTCACTGATCTGAGTAGCAACACAGAAAGCAGCTCAACAGAGTGCTGCTCAGCATGCTGTATGTACATTACTCTGCTCTCAGCTCATCACCCCATTTCACATGAAGTTCTGGCCTAAAAGCAGAAGAAATTCCGTATTCTTCAACTACTTTTACATTCTTCAGGAGCTGCTGAAACCTTCCTGAAGGCAAAGGGGACAATTGTTACTCAGCCACACATGGATTTTGCTACCTACAGAAAAAACACTCTTACAGCATCTTCAACATCTGTTCAATAATTTATAATTGTGGTAAGCCTACATTAAACTCAGTACATGAGACACACACATTCCATTCCATGGGACTACAAGGATCATCAGAAATAACAATAAAAAAAATAAAATTAATGACTCTATATGAAATTCCTATACATATTTCAAAAGGAAAAAAAAAAAAAAAAAAAGCACCACATATTTTTGGTTTGCAGAGCAGAGAATGACAAATAGTAGAATCATTCCACAGTGGACTGTGATTATGGTATCTTGTAACAAAAATGACTGATTTCTAGGAATCAAGGAACAGGTTCTGGGCATATGCCACCTCTGAAATAACTGAAGTTGTAAAGTGTGCTATTATATATTCTGCCTGTTTTATAAAAATGCCTTGACCCAGTTACCACCAGTTTTATACGTTTTCTGACAAGATCCAAGATGAAAGCCCACTGAACTGAGTGCTTGCATCCTACCGCACGTGGAAGAGCTGGGAGAGAAGTAAGCAGCAGCGTGTGCATGGCTACAATGGTGTGTATACACAAAGAAGAAGATGGGGGAGCTCTGCTAGAAGCTCTTCATAAAATACTTCTTATTGCATATGATTCGTGGACTATCCTGGAGCTGGGGTTTAGAAGGAGGAGTATGTAAAGGGTGAACATGACTTTCCTGTTGACAGACTCCAACACAAATAAATATTGCTTTTGCTTATAAAAGTCTTAGTATTTAGTTTGTTGGGCAAACAAGGAAGGTTTAATTTTAGCACACCCCCCCTCATAATTAATGAGAAGAGAACTAATCCTAGCAAGAATTATGAACGTGACCATCACATGCAGCACCAGATAAACCCAAATTATTGAAAATGCATGAAATCTGTAATTTGTCTAAGTAGTACAGCTGCTGGATTCAGTGGCTGTCTGGCGAAAGGGTAAGAGCAGCTCTCCTGCTGCAACCACACCATGCCCCTGGCAGCGCACGCCTGTACTGACTGGGCGATGCAGCGGGGGCAAAGGGAGGGGAGGGAGAGGAAAAAAGCCCAAAGTGGAAACAGAAAACACCACAGACCCCTCGAATGCAGTGGCATCCACTCCTGACACTGAACCAGAGGTGAGAATCCTACGGAATCCCTCATTCTTAGCTACTAAATATATTCCTAATATTTAATTAAAGGACATTTCTTTGGGGCTGAATTACCAAATGCACTCTGGCAGTTGATTATTAAGCAGAGAGCTGATTTCAATATTTTGTGCCAAATACTAATGAGTGCAATGATTTTAACAAAGGAAAACACTTTCTCAAATGACAGAAATGTCATTATATCATGATTTTAATACCAAGGGAATTATGTTGACCTTAGATCAGAAATAAAACACTGAAGAATGGGGATGAAGAAGAGTGAAGAAGCCTGCCTCCCTTGTCATATGTAACTTCCACTGAATCCACTAAGCTCACTAGCTACCTCTCATCACTACTGTTATTTTGGGAGGTAGAAGGAGAGGGCAAAGTGGATTTTTGCTCATGAAAACAAAAGAAAAATATAATATTAAAAAAAAAAAATGGAAAGAAGGTGTCTGTGTGTGAGTGTTCCTTCTCTCTCGTGAGAAACCAGAATTCTGAACCTATATATATGGAGCAACTAAATCCATCACTAGTTACAGTGGGATACATAAGTACTGATGTTTCTTTGTACATAGCAAGTGAGAGAAATACACCAGAATCTCAAATGGAAAACCACAGCTGAAAATAATCTCCCCAAAACTTCACCCACTGGGACCTTCCAAAACGTGCATCAAGCTGCAAAAAAGCACCTAATATCAAGTTCCTAAATTCACAATTGGACATTTAACACACACCACCCTCCCACCTCCCCCCAAAAGAGGATGATTTTTAAGTGATTCTGTACATCTAGAAAGCCTTTTATTTAGGAGTGTTTACCTAGCAAAGTCATGGTTAATGAAATGCACGCAACTGAGAGCCCCCTATTACACTTCTAGAAATGTGGTTTACCTTCTTTCCTGACAGGTCATGGTCCAGCTCATCTTCAGAATCATCCTCGCTCTGCTGCTGTTGCTGCTGCTCCTGCATGTCCTTCATTTTAATCAGCAGCTCTGCCTTAGGTGCAGATGTGCTGTAGTAAGTAGAATTGGTTGTCAGGGAGATGGCAGATGGTGCGCTCTGCTCCTCTTTCCTGGTAAAAAGTCAAAACTTTCATTAACTGCCTTGACACTCGAATCACTGAAAAGAAAGGACAATCTTTTAGAGCCATCATTTCACCAGGCAAGAAGGGGGTTCAACAGAAAGACATTATCCATGTAAATAGGATATGGTTATGAAGAAAAATTGTATGAACTCAGCACACACCCACCAAAAGCTAAAACAGAAGTACTCTTTCACCATTACAATGATTGAAATGGACCTAAGATTCTTCTGCTGTAAAGAAAATGTAAAATTATATATTAGCAGGTAGTGCAATATCTCAGTATCCTTTTAGATTGTCCAATACAGGAATACTACAATGTAAGTCTTTTGATTATGGGAATTACACATGAACTTCTCAAAAAGGCTACAACTTAGCTTGCTAATTCATACCAAGGAAAGAAAAGACTCACAGAACATGAACATCAATGGAATTTAATATGATTTAAGTATTTTCTTACTTTGTTTTCATTAACTTCCAGGAAATGCCTCATGCCCACTTCAAGTTGTCTTTGTAAATTTTCAAAGAAAAAAAAAAGACTATAATATCGTTCCTTCTCTATCCAGTTACTAGACTGGAAGATCTTGGTAAAATATCTAATCACTATGAAATAGAAGTGAATTATTCCTCAAATTCTCACAAAAGTAGTTTTCAGCTGGGACTTGGGAAACTTTTCATATTGTGCAACACTGTTCTTTTTCTGTCATTAATGGTATCATTAGCAGTATTATGCTTGATGGCTACTCTAAAAGAAAAGTCTTAGAAAAGCACCAGACCTCAACAGCAGGAAAATCCTCACCTTCAGCCCCCTAAGAAAAACTGACACAGACAGCAATACTCACTTCTCCTCTGAAATTTTTGGAGAAGGAACTTTTGGCAGGAGCTTCCTGCGCTGCTGAGCTTCTTCTAAGAGGTGTTCATCTTTAGGGAATATACCAACCATCAGATCCATTGTTGTTTTTATTTTCATATTAGGATCTAGTATGTCAGCTAGAGATTTATCTCTTCCCACAATTTCTCTGGCTAGTTCCTCTGACTTCCAGTCTTCAAAAGTCTTCTCTTTGGCCTTTACATAGCTGACTGGTGGTGTGGCAGCACTGCTGTCCTTCAAGCTGCTCACAGGTTCTTCAGCTGGTGGAGGATCAGCTGGTTTGGTTCTGGCTTCCGGCTCTGGCTCTACACCTTGCCTGGTGTAAGCACAGAATCGTGAATAGGATTGCTCAGAAGTGCTGAGTGTTTTAATTTGGTCCTTTTCCAAACCACTGGGTAAAGCAGGAGGCTCCATAGTACTGACAAGACTTTGCCGACTCTCCTTCTCTGCACTGCTCTCAGAATGAACTATCTTGATGGGAACCATTTTCACCGTAGTATTGTTGTCAATAACCCTTTCAATTCTGCAAAATAAGGAAAATTCATGTTCAGAAATGGAAGAAACCGACATCTCAGTCCTTACCTGTATCAGAGAGAAGCCTAAATATGAAAAAAAAAGGTAGGTAAGAGATTTAGGTAATGGAATATTCCTTGCAGTGGATCTCAAACCCCAAATCTAGATGTTTTCTTTTCTGCCCACACATTTTAAATAGTGTTAGTTTGTAAGGAATCCTAATGTGAGCCATGTGCAATACTCAGGGTACAGGACTTCTGTTTTTTCTATGAATGTGAGGGTCTGATCTTGGCAGTCAGGCCCCAGATTTGAGACAGTGTTGCTGAACCGCCTTTTAACCCCTTTACTGCCACACATACAGAGGAAAACATAACTCAAGCTCATCCTCCTTGCCTCACACAGATCCAACAGTGGCCTTAGCTTTTGGCCTGACAGGCGGCTGAGCTGCCTGGGGATTTTGCGATGCCTTCATGTCAATTCCCAGCTCTTCCAAGGGAAGAGACAACAAACCAGATGGAAGCATCCTGCAGGCTAGGCCATTGCTGAGCTACAAGAATAACAAATAATCACACATGGAAAACCTGGAAATAATTCAAAACTTAATTACATGGTTTAAAAAAAAATAATCTTGCATTTGTAAAATTTCACACATGATATAGGAGTTTAATACAGAGATCCCACAACAGTGTTGTATTTTTCTACAGAAAAAAACCCAGAAGAAAAAACAGCCACTGAAGAGGATAACGCACAATTCTAGATACTCCTTTAAGGGAAGCTTATAGCAAAAATTTTGTACTGCATAGTACAAAGGGCCACCTTGGCCATTCAGTAAAGCAAGATATTTACAGAGGAGGCCAACTTAGATTTTTAAATTGGACAATAATATGTTAAATAACATTACTGAAACATCTGTACTGTATGTAAACCATATAAGAAACTCAAGTCTAGCTCAGTGGTTTTGAGTTTGCAGAAGGTTTAAAATTATTGTCATAATGTGGGTTTGGAAGCTTTACAGCAAGTAAAGGAACATTGCCTACTAGCTAAAATATCTGGTTTCATCTGGCTGGGTAGCTTGCTGCCTTTCAGATAAATGAGCAAGACATACTACAGCTCTTTTCCTCTAAGCATGGGTGTGTCACTTTCCTTAAAAATAAACTTATACTTTATTGTGCTGCATTTTTCCTTTGTAGGGAGTAGCAAAATCCGTTTGACTTTGCATTTTTCAGTGTTCGATTTTATATTTCAAAGGTGTATTTGCTTCTGAATGTATGCTCAGGCTCCTAATAGGTATTTACTTTCCTCAAGTGCTCTGTGGACATGCTTTGGGATACTGATCCAACTTTTGGGGCAGGTTTCCCAGCCCACGCTGACACCCCCCCCCCCCCCCCCCCCCCCCCCCCCCCCCCCCTGCCCTCCCTGCCTCCCTCTGCCGCCCCTCCTACCCCCCGCTCCCCCGCCCCGCGCCGCGCGCCTCACCCCCCGCCCTCCCCTCG
>JANHGN010026736.1:0-11465 GCA_024605025.1 Megaceryle maxima | reverse complement strand
CTTGCGGGCAGCCTTTGGTTTCCCTTACCAACCTTTTGTGCCGGTTCCCCAGCCCCCCCCGCCCCCCCCCCCCCCCCCCCCCCCGTCAGGCTGTTTCATTTTGAAGAGCTCATTCCTGTGTCTGCTGCTGAGCCTCAGGTCCCTGCCGGCAGACATGGGCTCTCTCCTCCTGGCTGCAGCAGAGGAGGCTACAGCTCCTGACACTGCCCCTGAACCTTCCTTTTGTTTGTTTTTAAATAAAGCTCACACCTTTTGGACTCCACCAAATTGTGAAGAGGAATACATATCTGAATTTGGGGAAAATACAAGATGCATGTGTAAGTGTGTGGAACAACTGGAACAAGTGAGCCGACAGCAATTCTTTACCTTTAATGCCTGTCATCTGTTTTGAGACTTTAAGTGCATTCCTCTCAGCCTAGTACAAGATTTTCCAGACACTTGAGGAATCATCAAGTCAACTGATTTCAATTCAGAGCAAAGACAGTTCAACACCAGGTGCTTCAGAAATTCTATTTCTGCAACTGCTATCCCCCTGGTTTCTGAAGGCTTTCCATTCGTTGAACTGTGGCATGAAATTTTCATTTGCAGCAATTCTGCTTGTGGCCATTACGGAGCTTTACTCCAACCATGAGCATAGTCACTCCTTGACCCTAGTGTATGTCTGCTGGAAATCTACTGCTACACTTTTTCATCTGTATTATTGCTAAACAGTTGTCTTTGGAAATAGCTGGGTTCTACACACCATCAGTATTTATCTACATTGTGCTAATATTACTACAATGTTCTACCTAAAATGCTGCAGGAAACCCTGCACACTCACTTTATCCTGTTAATCAACAAGACACCTTTCTTAAAGAAGAGTAAACAGTTACATGCTGACATCATCACAGTTGCCCAGGGCATGCAGACTGGCACGTCCAAAAGCACAGATGCAAGGATCCGGTAGAAGTAATAAGCCGAATCTAATTAATTGCACATTAAGAAAAGTCTGTTTGACATATTTTACTTATATGAAATAAGTCTCATGTAGTAAATACCATAAAGAAGGTTCAGAGGTATGTCCCACATGTCTTTCCCTTCTTGCCATACCTGTTTTATTGAGTAATGTAACTATTAACTGAGGACATTTCATTGCACAAATACTGGGCTTAAGAATTTTAAATATTAACAAAAGATTTGCAGGGTAAGTGTATTATCATTAAGATATGAGCACACCTCAGTGCTCATTTTGACATTAAGAATTAGTAAAAAGGAAGGACAAACACAGTTAGTTTTCTATGCATCCTGAGTATCTATTCATAAAGCAATACATTAAGAAAATCAAAGCAATACATTAAGGAAGTCATTACTGTCATCTACCTTTGCACATAGATGCCAGGGTTCATGTGACATGTTGCGCTTTTCATACTAAGCTGTGTCATTACTTCATATTAAAAACACTGAAGAGTGAAATGTCATTTTTTCCCTCTGGTTACAAGTGGAAAAACATCAAGGCATGTTTAAGAGAAAAGTAATTCATGTTTTCTGTGCCATAAGGAACACTGGAAAACAGCATGATTGAATCTATTCAACCGTTTATATTACAGTACAGAAAAGCTATTCCAAATACTTTTGCCGAGAGAAGCAACCTCTGCACTCATTCAGCTTGGAGGTTTTGTTTTCATTCTTTAACCATGAATTATAGCACAGAAGGATTTATGAAAACTAGGATTCCTGAGCTTCCTGGAAGAGGCTGTTATCTTGTGGGAGAGTAACCTTTTAGGATGCTAGCAGCACATGACAGACACAGCAATCAATTAATTTCAGTCAGTTTGTCTAAATTGTGAGTTCATCTAGCCTGGGAAAGGACCGACACTCTACCACTGAATCTTCAGCCCATCTCAACATAAACACTGCTGTGGACCCCTCTGCAGACTACCTGGAATGCCATGTTTCATCGTAAAAGCAACATGAAAACAGCCATGATTTGGCAGTGTACCTTACTGTTGTGCTTTCAAAACAGATGTTCTCACAAAAGATACATCTTCCCTTCCCACATCTGCTTTGTCCTTACGCTGATTTACATTCATACACGCTCTTGGGTGGGGAAATGACAACAAGGAATCATGATTTCACCCAGACTTATGTTGGAAAATCCATTTGAATCCATCCCTTTCATTTTCTACTAATGACCAGCTGTAACATCTGAGCAGCATCAGTCAACTAAAAGAAACCACAGACCAGCTGAAGGACTTTAATGGTGCCCATTGGAATTTCACACAAGTCTTAGGTCTCTTTAGGACATGCTGGGATGGCTCAGGCTTAATGAACCCAAAAGATGTGCTTTTAGTAAATAAGATGAGCAGTCAACAGTAAGGCCTTATTTGGCAAAAAGCATTAATAAAATAATAATGCAGTTACATCTAGTACCTTGCTGGATTCTCATCCTGTACGGACACAGGAGGTTTATCAGTGAGCTTCTGCGGTGCAAACTGAGGAGAAGGGGACCTTGATGTCTCCATGGCTGGTTTCTGAAGATACCGATACTTGGAAGACAATACAGACTCAGACCTAAGGTGCGTCTTTTCTTCTAAGTGCTGACAAACATTCTCCGTGGATGACACTTGCTGGAGCTGCTGTAGATTAGAACTCTTCAGTTTTACATTGAAAGCAGCAGGACTCTGACAGAGAGAGGAGTGACTGGCAAATACTTCAGAGGAGTTGGGGGATGAGGACGGAAAGGGCTGGCTGGGCGCTACCAGCAGAGACTCAGAAGAGGTGCTGAGTGACAGCACAGAATTATCTGGTCGCCTGTATTTGTCCCTTTTCGGTGGTGGTGGCCTCTGAGGAGCAGGTCCACGCTTCTTGTTCAGCAGGGCCGGATCTACCCTCTGGTTTTCCTCTCCTTTGCCACGGGACAGACAGGCGTGGTTATTGTTCAAGGTCTGTGGCTCCGAGCAGGGGAGATGAGGCAGGCTGTGATCCTTGCTCTTTTCACTCACGTTTTCCTGAGAGTATCGGTAATCACTCGGCAATGTCCCAGCCCTCCCCCGACTCTCATGAGGCAGAGCCGTAGGCTCTCGCACATACAAAGGTCTGACAGATGCCTTCCACTTGTGGCCTAAATTTGGGTCCAGCTGATCCCTTTTCTCCCGTGGGTTTTCCCTCAGGGCCCCTGTGTCAGCTTGCCTAGAGAGAAGAACATGTTGTTAGTGCTGATTTATTTCCTTCAGCATGAGGCCACTGCACCAATCCAGGAAGCTTGAACACTGAGATCACATCCAACATTTAACACCAACTCCTCTGATCTATAGTAGCTGTATGGCACAAAAACCATCCTCTCACATACAGGTACACACAGTGCACCTAATATAACCTGATGAGTCAAAGCATAATGTCAGGCTAAATTAGGGTATGGAGAGCCACAGGATGCGACGCACCCTTTGGGTAACCCGAGGCGCTGCTGTGTGCACGGCGTAGCTGAACGTGCAGCACACCTCCAGAGCTGATGTATGTGGCACAGCCAAACGTGCAAATGCTGGGAGAAAACAAAACTGTCTCGAGAAGAGGAATCCTAATACTAAAATGTAATTCTCTTCTTGCTTCAGACTCAGTAACAAAGTGTGGAAAACAAAGTTTCTTCTCCATGTGCAAAATTAATACCTCAGTGTCATTTTCATGTATTAATCCAATTTTTGCATAACTGGTGAAAAATGAAATGAGTGCAAACAAAATGTTTTCTGAAGCTAAAAAAATTGGGAAAGGGAAAATTAGTATCTCCTGAAAAAAAGGGAGAAAAGGAAATTTAGAAAGGGTAGTATTTTCTATTCAGGCTTATTTTAAACTTGAACTTCTTTTGCCCTGTCAGCACAAATGACAAACAATGGCCAAAAAGGCCTTATCTTAAACAGAAATATTTTTGGGTGTATTCCAATTCGACACTCTCTATTTCTCTAGCCGGGAAACAGGCTTTTGCAGCTCCAGACTTGTGCTTTGCCACAAGACGTGTAATTCATTTGTGCTCACCAGATAAAGATAAATTGGGAAAGAAACAGAAGGCAGAGAAAAAAAAAAGTACCTCTGGAGCCCCAAGAGGAGACAGGTTTGCACTCTGCTTAAAGGAGGCTGAAGACACACTGTGAGCTTACAAAAGAAGCTGCAACAGAGAAGTAAAAGGCTTCAGGGAGCTCCTAGTATCATTTATGCTGCCAACAGTGCTGGTCTCTGTATTTTGAAGTAGTAACTGGGTAGAGATGCTCTACCCAAGCTTTCTTTTGAAAGGACTTTAATTTTCAATGTAAACAGGTTATTAACATTAGTGTACTGGTTTTGAGAATAAGACTATAGATGGTTAACATCAGTGTCTACGAAAATGAAATCTGAGATAAAAGCAAGTAAAGTAAAATTATAAAGTCCATTTAAAAACCAAGAAGAACAAAAAATTTGGAGCAGTTACACACTGCATTAATACTTTAATTTAAAAAAAAATGAAGTATTTTAGGAAGACAACTGATTAGATGTGTGTTCCACTTTCACACCTGTACAATCATATTACATTCAAAAATATTATTTTTAGTCCTTGGATCTGTGATGTTTTAGCACTTACAGAAAAAAAGTTCTGAAAAAAATCTGGACATTGCCATTGAACTGCCTGATGTATGGGATTTTTAATAATTATATTTGACACTGATTTTTACATGGCATTTTTACATAGCATTGTACATCCAAGAGAGACAGCTTTTTCACAGTTTAATTCCTGGGCAGTCACATACACAATCTCTGTCTCCTGTGATTAGTTAAAATTCAGTTTTAATGGGTAAATTTGCAATTTGACATGAATGAGGAGCTGACTATTGTTCAAAATCAGATCTCTTCATATTGCGCTTAACTAAGCAGTTGGTTCAGACAACTTTAAGTCATCCGACAAACTCGGAGTCAATTCTGTTTTTCAAAACAGTATTTACTGACTCCTATTTTACTCTAGATAAAGTACAGTTTTGTTAAGTCAAATGATATAAGGCCAGGAAGATCAACACTGTTCAGATTTGGTTATGTGGCGTCTCTAGAGTCAGCTGTTTTTCCCTAGTGAGTTCGATATAAGCAGAACTGGGCCTGGAAATCGTTCTACTAATTTTAATGGAAATATTTACCAAATGAAGACTGCAGGCCTTAAATATGAAATAATATGTTTAAATCATCATTTTTCATTTTCCAGATAACCCATTTAGAGCACAATTTTCTCCTAGTTGACCTGTGCCAAAATATTCTTCAGGCCTCTCTATTCATCTTCACATACATAAGCCACAGCATAAGACAGTGTAATAGCTGCACTTGGGTGCATGGAAGAATCAACGTCATGGCACAAAATGTCACAAAGACATAAATTACATGCACTACCTCAGCCAGTTTGCAAAGTATACATTCAACTTCGCATGCACATCAGGAGTGGGTGTGCTGGTGGAAGCAAGCAGGACAGAGTATACCACCGATCTGACACGTTTACATATCCAAAGCAAGTAACCAAATCTGTTTAATATTATCCTGTCTCAGAAGCAATGAATGCTTTAATAGTCCTGTCACCTTCCAAAGTAGAGTAAAAGGAAATAAAGAATCACAGCACAGAGAAATTTAGAGATGGTACATTTGCAAATGTGGAGATAAAATTCAGAGATTACACGCATGCCTTCATACAGCTTCCACACAGTTAATGAAACATTTTGCAGTGCCACAGAAAATGGGTCTGAGGAAAGGTGGCTACATTCAACACTGAGGCTAGTTTACATTCAGTGTGAGTGGGTCCTCATGCAAAACATGCTTGTCACATTATTTTGGAGAGATTTGAGCTTACTGTTCAGAAAGGAGGAAAAGAAAGCAAGCTTCAAGCCCCAGGAGAACACAGTGGCAAGAACCTGTAAAGGTGTTACATTATTATCAATATCAAGTAGACCACTAAGCTACTTTAAATCTGTTGGTGCTTCAGGTACCAATATGCCCAGAATGCAGCTGTTTCAGAAATGAGGCCCATTGGATTAAGGTTTCAAGGATAACTTGTATTAATCCAGCTTGTACAACTTGTGCCGCTGAAAGGAACTCACCATTTATAGCCAAACATTACGAAGTGAGAGACAGAAAAGTCATCTGAAAACATGACAACTGACTTATTTACCACTTTCATTCTAAAAACCAGATTAGTTATCATCAAAATTGTTACATGTTGTCAAAGTTATCTTCAAACCCAAAGCACCCCTGTCCCCATGATACGATGCCACAACTATCCAAGTGCAAGAGCCTTCCCTGATACAACCGAACTGGGAAAGCTCATGCCATGTTCCCGATCCCTGGCACATGATGACATTACAGCTCTGATGGTCAGATGATTTAGACCATTCACTTCAACTGAACAGGCTTATGCTGTTGATACAAAGTGATATTCAGAGTAAGGGTGAGTCCAGTACAGGAGGTTAACAAGAGCATTTTCTACTATACCTGCTTTTGGTGTTTAGGTAGTAATTGGTATTTTGGTATTCAAGAGCCTTCCTATCTATAGGGTGAGGCACAGAAACCCCAAATATGCTTCTAAATGAAAAGAAGGCACTGCTTCATTACAAAAATCAGTCCTTCATACTTCAGCAAAGATCTCATTTAGAAGAGGGCTCAGCTTTCCCAGAGGAGAGACAAAAGGCTGCATGCTCGTTGGCGAGGTGAGCTCAGGAGGAGCTCTGCTCTTTGGCTTGCACATTCCAAATAATGGCCATAGCCACTCAACACACCACCACCACTTTACACCATGGGGGTGGAAGTGTGCATCTCCACAATGGCACTAAGTATTTTCTACCAAGATGGACAAGTACAACTCTGGTTCCTTCAGGTTCTGTTAGCTTTGGGCACACATGCTCACAACTGAAATGTAAAGGTCAGTTTTGGGGAAATCAACCAAGTCTCATTCCCAGTCTGGACACTCCCTGGCCCCCCAGCAAGAACACAACAGGCTATTCTGCCAGAGACAGGTAACAGTAATGTAAGCTATTGCATGCAAGTTAAACCATGGAGAGCTATATATACACACATATATACACACACAAGTTAACAGGAGCCTGCCAATGTAGTCAATGAACGATTACCAACAGGAATCATTATGTACAGATGCCTATCAGAAGGATAACATTTTTGGTTGCCACGAAAAACAATCCCAAACCACTTCCTTCATTTGCCTGACACTCAGGATCTGACTAAATCTGGACAGAGAGGTAGAACGATCTGACTGAATGTCCTATCTCAATAAATGAAAGTCACTTCAATCAACTCAGTGTGTCTGATTTTTATCTATCTGATTTAGGATTCTTGAGAAGGCTTTGGGCCAAGCCAAACACTGCCACAAGACACTCCAACTTTAAAATCCCAGACTAGATAAGCTTTGCAAAAATGCATTAGCCAACATTTGAAAAATGCAACATTTGTTTAAGACTCGACCTCTCTTCAGAAGTTTCACCATAAAACATAAGCATGGTTATGTAAGCAACAACATGTCCTGCACAAACGTACTGGCAAAAAAGAGCAAATGGAGTGGCTGTTTCTGATTTAGCTTAAATTCCTTCTAAATTCCTTGTACAAGCTACACTGGAAAAAGGCCTTCATACCTGAGTAAGGTTCCTCCATAAAAGTTCTCACCCTACAATAACAACCCCCTCAAAATCTAGGCCACAGTTTTGCAGTCCCTTTAAACTGATCAAAATGCCAATATTTTGCCAGAAGAGGCAGTCTTCTACTTAGTTCACTCTGATTTTGTCTTCCTGCTCTCTCCATTGTACCAGCAGTAGGAATTGTACAGCCCCACAGAAAACTGGATCAGGGAACTGACCTGGCTCAAAACAGATACTTCTGTGGCTTAAAGCAATTGTGAAACATTGTCTTTGCTTATGCAAAAATCCTGTTTATAGGCAGAGCCCTTGCTGATGCGCTACTTTTTCAGCTGTGAACTTTATGTGCCGAAACTGTTTTCATTTGCCTGGCACAGTGGGATCCAAACGCACTTCTGCAACAGTCCACAAATAAAGAGTAGTTTCTTCTACCCAGTCTAGTTCTGCTTGACACCACAACAGGCTGCTACAAAGTTGGAACAGGATGCACAGGGTAAGATCGTTTGAAATTTAGGAGAAAGTTTGAGGTCTAATCCGTATTGATATGGGCAATGCAATCTAACAGATTCAACTCACTCTTAAGTAGTCTCCAAGCAAATCATGCATTTCTTTACCTGTCTAGGGGATCAATTTAGTTACCCAAGCACAGGTGCCTTCTACCATTTTGGAAACTTTAAAGATTCAAAGGCATCAGTTTCCCTAAGAGGTGGCAGCTGGAAGCCAAATGGGATACAGTGGGCTGTTTCAAGTCTCACTAGACACCTATGTTCAGCCACCTCAACCAAGCCCAAGATCTCTATGGATTATAACTTGAGGCAACGCTTCACTTGCATGCAGACATCTTACTTCTGTTAGATATCTGAATCCCTATCTGAGTTCCACATGTTTTTTCTTCCAGAGGATCCAGGACCCCAAAGGTTTTGAAACCCTTAAATTGGCTTTAGCATTGCAATACCAAGGAGATACTGACACTAGAACACCACAATTTGGGCATCCAATACAATGATATTACCAGTGGTCCATTTTTCTGATGAGCACTGTATCTGCTTTCACTACCGAGTCAGTACAGCATGCACTATCCACCAGACACGAAGCATATTCCAAAGATGCCAAGTTCCAAAGAACTCGGACTACAAAACTACTCAGAAATCATTAAAGACAAATGTGTAGAAAAAAGAACCCTCCAGAAAACAGATCATTTAATCACCATGATGGCTGTACCATAATGATCACTCCAGGAAGAGGTACAGCACATAAGTCACTACAAAGAAGTAGAGCTGTTCACTGACTTTGTCTGAAGAGACAGCTGACGGAAACTTGCATCCCAGAAGCACTACTGAAGCAAACGGTCTTAAAGCCAAAGCATGTGTTAAGATGAAAAGAATAATGACTGCTGAATGCTGAGAGAATGCTGTCTTTCAAAAAAAAAAAAAAAAAAAAAAAAGGAAAGGAAAGAGATGCCCTGATATACTTCAGAAGACAACTGATTGTACAAAATCAGCTAGATATTTCACAAAGTATAGCCCATGGCACATCACCGTTACACTACAACCCATTTATTGTGATGTGAGTCTTGGTGTTCCAATTCTGTCTCTGAATGCCTGTTAACGTTATCTGCGCCCTGATGGCAGCTATCTGTTTAGTCAGTCACACTAAATACAGCTTAGTTGTTGCACCCAATGTGATAAAGCAAAATGTCACTCTAGCTTAACAACCCTTGCATTATCACCTGGCTTTATCACAGAATGAAATATGATAACAAGCGCTGCTCGCTGGTCCGTCGATCCCACCAGAATTTCTCTTCTGTTCTGCCTGCATGGCAACATACACAGCAATGGGTTTTCACCTCATATTCTTTCTTTTTCTAAAAATATTACCTCTCTCCCTATGAAAATCAGAAATAAATTCAACAGACCCACTCAGTTCTACAGCAGATCAGCAAAAATGTGTTGATGGATGATATGTAGGATGAAATGTCAGTCATGGGTAACAGCACTATGCATAGGCCCACAATAAAAATCAAATCTCATTAAAATTAAATTTCTTATAACAGCATAGGGGGCCTTTATGCAGAAGGAAAGAATCTCCTGGGAAAAGGCAGAGGAAGGTATGTTTTTCTTCCCTTAGTTCAGAAAATAAAAGCCCCTCCTCCATTCTGCTACACATCAAAAAATCAATGATAAAGAATAATTTTTATAGCTGTATTCTTACTTGCTGTATCTATTGCATGGCTGTCCTAGCACACAGGGGACAACCTGCATGGAATTAAAATGACTTCTGCTCACTTAAGTCAACCAGCTAATGTGTTCTGTACTTACACACTGCACTCAATCATCAGAATATCCCAACAGAATAACAAGAGCCATCATATTACACAAATGGCAACCATTGCAGAGACAAAAGGCAATACTCTCCAACACTGCTAACAAGGAAACACAGTCATGTCAAAAAAAGCTTAAAGAAAAATGATTGTTTTGTCAATTTACTAAAAAAAACCCCTACATTCCAGTTGCCACTCCTTTTGAGTTTGTTTTTTTTTTACACCTAGAGGGTTCTTTTTACTGATACGCTGTTGCTGTCTTCTTGTAGCTATTACTACAAAATCCAGCTGCTTGCAGCTGAACAAAAATTCAGTAACAGAACAGAAGCTGTAAAATGAAACACTTTGTGAATAATAGCTAGGTCACCTGGGTTCCTCAGGCAGGCACCAAAATGAACATGTAGCTCATCTCTAAAGAAAAAAAAAAAAAAGTCCTAAACCAGTTATTTAAATTAATTAGCATGCATATGCACACATTTCAATAGCCATCTTTTCACTCAGAGCCGCACTCACCTCTTGCTTCCAATAGTCACATCCAATTCTCTTACACTCCCAGCTAATATCTCCTGCTGCTGTGGAGAAGGTCTTCGTGCGAGCCTGTACTCACAGTAACAGGCTTGCCAGGAAACCGACAAGATGAAAAAGCTCTCGCACCACCCCTAGCCGAGAGGAACCCCGAGCCTGGCACCCCGAGCCACAACAACGGCACTGCAGCCCTCAGTCCAGAAAACAAATATTTTTGAAAGGCACTGCCTTCTAATTCCAGTGTGCATGATGCCAACTGTGAAAACAAAAGCTGCTAAAAACAGCGCGCGTGTGCGAGCACATGCACACAAAGCATCTTAGCTGGAATTAACTCACGTTTTCCTCCTATTCTTCCAACCCACCAGTGAACAGAGAAGTCAATTATGCTAAGCAAAATTAAATTCTGTACCAAGCATTGCATCGTTCCTAATTTTCTACTGTCGCTTCTGCTGATAGGGACAGAAGACACAGCCTGTACTCAAAGACCTGGAGAACAAAAGAAATACTCTAAGAATTAAAACTGCAAATTCCTGTTCAGAACTGACAGAAAAAGGTAATTAAGGAGCACACCTCTAGCTGCTTCTCTCACATTATAACAGTAAAGACAAGACAATCTTACCGGGATTTACAGCTGTTTACCCATATTCATTGGATACGTGAGCTTTGCATCCTTACAAATGTGCCAGCCAGTTTGAAAGCCTCGCAGAACTGAATCTGTCTCAACCTCTGCGTCTCATTTACTGTAACACAGAGGATTTTCAAAGCCATGCCTCACAACAGCTGGCTTGTTTTTGCCTGCTTCCTATGATTGACAAGTTCATACAAGCTCCGTCAACTTTAACCTTGATAAGTGAAGGCTTGGTCTGTATTGTACGTTACATCATCAGAAACTTCTGACCTCAGGGAAAAGATCTCAGAGACTTCAAAGCTTTTCCCTTCCCCCCCCCCCACCCCCCCGCCATGGTTATTTTAAAAAAAAAAAAAAAAAAAAAAAGGCAAACAAA
>JANHGN010026733.1:14339-28577 GCA_024605025.1 Megaceryle maxima | reverse complement strand
GAATTATAATGCAGAAGAAAGGGAGAAAAACAAACAAACAAACAAACAAAAAAAAAAGGAAAAAAAAAGGAAAAACAAACAAACAAACAAACAAACAAAACACCAAAAAAAAAAAGAGAGAGTTAAGGCTTTTGGTAACTAGCATTTGTCTGGTGAGATTCACAAAGAAATATATCACCCACAAGGAGCTCTGGCAAACAGTTAAACTGACCTGTGTAATAGTTGAAAAGTCTTCTTTAAAGTTGCATTTCAGTGTTAACTCTTTGAGTATCCACTAGAAGCTATGTCATTAACCTTTAGTGGCAGATATACAGTTCTAATGTGACTTGCAATTGAGAAGACCTAACATATAAGTATTTTCTGGTGCTTATTCTTATAATAGCATGCTTTAAAATGCTTCAACTCAGAGGATAAAGTAAGCAGAGAACTGATCTTCCTGGCACTATTCCAGCACAGCTGAAATGAATTACAACACTTCCAATGAAAGGCATAACAAAGAAATACAAAAACCTTTTAAAACTAAGCACTTCTACCATGTGGGAAGGATTTGAGTGGGCATAGCTGAGTTGTATGAATTAGTAGCTTAGGTCCAATAGATAATCACACAGGCACTGTGGGCAAGTAAAATGAAGGACTAGGGAAACAAAAGGTTTTTCTAACATGTATCTCAAAACAACATCAGAGAAGTGATTATTTAATAATGTTGCTCTGACAGATCTCCAAGTGCTGTAAAGCTGCTAGTATAGAGCACTGAGACACCAGACCTGCAACAGGAAGACTTCCAGATATTACATTTTTTTCATGCTTCTGTATTGTCCAAATCTATGTGTATATAAGTATCTATATATCAAATTACATTTTAAATTGTCATAAAGCATTTGGGATTATGGGATTCTATGTTATACTCTCTGAATACATATCAGAAAGGTTCATGAGAAGCACATAAGCAAATCTCTCAGTGACCTGATGATCTATTGGTCATCAGGAAACAGGTTTTTTTTCTAAAAAGTCAGAATTATAACTACTCTGTATTGTCATATCTATTCACCAATACATTTTATCTCAGTAATATCTGGATAAATTTAGAATCCTGATGAATTCTATGTCAAACAGCTATACAATTTATAATGTTTTAATCATTAGTTATTAATAATAAAGTAATCAATCATACAAGATACAGTGCTGCAGTTCAGAAAAGCTACACTATCTCCATGTCAATGTATACAATTCAAGGTTTGGTCTATATAGGCATGTGTGGAATTACACACAAAAATTTGCAAAATGAAAAGTGTATCTTTTTGGGGACCTCAGATTTCACCCACAGTTGGACATTCCAGTTAATACTATTCCCATCTCCTTAAGCATGGTAAGTACTACAATAGTGGTTTTTCTTTACAATAGTTGGGGATTTTTTACAATAGATTTTATCTCATAAAGACAAATATTTACACTATTATAAAACTTGCTAGTATCAATTAATTAATATGGAATAGAAAACCCAAGGGTCAGAGACATAACTTGTAGTATTTTAGAAAATATTTCTTTCCTACGTCATTTTACTCTTACAGCAACAGCTAATCATACAGTGCCTTTGCTCTTCAATGTAACAAACTAAGCACAATTAAGACCCGAAAGCAAGTCGTTCTACATTTGTATTTTGACTCCTAAAGTTTGCTAAATCTGTATTTCCCAGCTGCAATGCAAGTGAAAGAGTTTCTATATATTGAAGTATCCATAGAAACAGCAGCTTTTATGTATTACGTAGGGCTCTCTGTCCAACCACTTCCATTACTTAAGAACGAAGGGACAGCCAATTCTCTCAAATATATAGGCACAGTTAGAACACATTTTCCCATAAGAAACTGACATAGGAGACACAATCTTGAGCTTTATAAAATTCCTTGATAAATTGATTTACTGTCCCCACATGATGCTGCACATAGATACAGTATTCATGCTAGTTGCCCAATTAATATCTTTGCTCTGAGAGTTATGAAGCCTACAGATTACAAGTTTCTGGCAATGTTTTAATTAATATTCAGTAAATAAAGATGCAAACTTTGCACTTCAGCACTACTGTAGTACTAGTGTATTCATGATCTGGACATGTTTGTATTTTTATTTCAGTTTTAAGGTGACAATTCATATAAAGTAATTTTTTTTTTTCCAAGTCCAAAATGGTGCTTGGGCACCAAATTTTCATTTAGCCTAAATGAAAGCCTAGGTCTTTTAGGTGTGGAGTCTTCAAGTGGTGTCTTGTAAGGGGAACAGCTGGAGGTTTGGGAAGCACCAATATGGCTCTGACTAATGGAAACTTACTCAATGTAACATACTCCACACACATAACATCACATTCTTTATGCTGCAGCTTGCGATCAGGACCGTGTTGCAGCTGCACCAAAGTCCATTACATAAAGAATACTCTTAGGCAGTGCTGGTTTTGATGTAACTCTCCATGGTGAATCTTAAGAAGTCATGTACTTCAAATGATGCAAAAGAAATAGAATCAGTCCAAACAGCAAGAATCACTCTTTGTCAAATTCACATGGAAAATAAAAACAAACAAATAAATAAGGACTAGAAGCTACTACTTCTGACTATCCTGGTTCCCCAAGGGAGCCAGTACTTGCTTTTCTGATACAATGGGAAAATGTGCTCATTTCAGTAATTCACAACAGATATAATACCTTTTACTTACTGTGTTTTCCAACCTGTTTTTGTGCATGTTTTTAACATGAGATGTTGTTCTGAAATAATTTTTTTCTACCAGGGGACTATCTTGACAATTCCCAAGAATGTCAGTTGTGTGACGCATCCTGTCAGAAGTGCATTGGACCTGAGCTAGACAACTGCATCAGCTGTCCACTCACAAGGTAATTGTCTCCTAGCACAGTGCAGCACAAGGACCTCACATTATCATCTGGACAAGTGGTTGTACAGTCTTTAGCAGTAGCTTGAAGATTCAACAGAAGAAGTTAGCAATGACTAAGGTAAACAAAGCCAAGGCAAGTGAGAAAACAAATATTATGTCAACAAGACTGTTGGCTACACAGGAAGTTGATGTTTAGCCAGATGATTCCCACAGATAGAGAAAAAAATCTTTTACTATGTAAAAATAGTCTTTCTTTCATTGTCATCCTTTCAAAATGATAATTGCTAGAATCACAGCAGTAACAAATTTAACAGGAGTCTATGCATCTATAGTTGTACACAGCTATGGGGCTTGGCTCATGGTGTGAATAAGGTCCTTAAGGCTAGCATTCAGCCAATTCAGGAGTTACTCATAGCACCTAAACATCTTTCCCTAACTGAGCCGTTTTAAGTTACACTGATTTTTCTAACCTGCCATGAGGACTGAAAAAGAGAGGAAGAAGTTCTTCCACAGGACACTGCAGATTAGAGGCCTATGTTTAGGTCATCTCATACCTACTCCAGGAGTGTGCTGATTTTAAACTCATGTCCTACCAATATCTTTATTCTTTCACAGATAGCTCTGATTCTGTTGCACTGGATTGCACTGTAGCCAGTTAATATTTACACTGGCATGAAATCTGAATCAGATCCTGTAAGGCATAGCAAAAAATTCCCCAAGCAATACTGCAATTTACCATTGCAAGTATCTATGATATGACTATGCCAATAAAAACCACACCAGGACCAGTAGAGTCCAAACAAATTCATAACTGAGAAAACAGTATTAAATTAAGGTGTGTTGTGTCAGAACTGGCATTAGTATGGGAAGTCTGGGCAGAATTGTGGGCAGCGAATTGGATTTCTCTGATTCACAATTGCATTTAAAGTAGATAGTCTTTTGTTCCTTCACCTATTTTGTGAGCTCTCCACAGAGATATCTGCAAAACAAAGAAGTTATAGAATAAGACCATTAGGCAAAAACACCTAGGTGTTTGTAGTAATGAGGTCTCAGTGACATACTGGAAGGGTGCTGTGTCTCCCCCATAACAAATTCTCTAACAGTTTTCAATTTTGGTATCTAAAGTATCCAAGATCTTTCTGTGCTGCTTCTTTCCATTATGAAAACTGTTAGAAAAAGTCATACTAGGACAGTCGGTAGTAAAAGAAATAATATCAAAGAAAAATCTCATAGAGGCTGAAGAGTAAATCATTCTAATGCACTTTATTTGGTATGAACTTGAAGTAAACCTGTTTGATTGAAACAGAATACTAAATTTTGTCACTTTTGAGAACTTGAGATGGAGTCTGTTGAAGACAGTAATGAGTGGAGTGGCCATTAAATAGTACAGACTAAAAAATCAGCTTTCCTACAGGGGAACACCTTTCTTCTTTGAAAAGGATGAAAAGACTTGGGAAGGATGTGGGCGTGGGGTTGTAGAATCACTGAAATATGAAAATGAAACATTGAACAATCCCTGTTCTTTGTGAAAAACGCTGCAGTAGGTGACATCTTGCTTCATACTAAACTCACATCTTGCTTCATACTAAAATCAGTGTCAGATCATCTTCTCTTTTGGAAATTCAAAATGTTGTTACCTGTTTTTTTTAAAAAATATGGAACTGTAGGGTTTTTGTCCAGCCAAACAGATCTTCACAAAATTCATCATTCATCTGATTATTGTTTGAGCTACAAAGGTTAGCAACAAGATCTGACCTGATGGTGTCTTCCATTAGGGGCAACATAACAAAAAGCAGGAAAAATTCACCACCATTTCTGTTTCTAAGGATGACTATCATTATAGCCTGCACTGTAACATTTGCATATCCTATAAGCATAGTCCAGCTACCTCCAGTACTTCTGTCACATTGACCCATTTGCACAGAAACCAGCCAGAGAGGGCTGCATTCCCTGTGAAGAACTGAAGAGGTATATATATACACATATATATATACATACATACTGCAGGTATAGATACATGAGCTACAGTTTGCATAGGACTATCTTACTATCACACTCCATAGCAGAGGTATATCTTTGCTGAATACTTAGTACACCCATACAAGCTTCTCTCTGCTTCCCTCCAGCAGCCTGCCTTCAGCCTCAGCAGTCTTTAAATAAATTTCTAAGTTTGCTTTTTATGCATTTTCCAGGAAGGCTGTTTGTATAACAGCCTATTCTTCCATCTTCACACTTTATAAGCCTAGACTTTTCCAATCATTGTACATTTCAAATGGTTTCAAAGATGGTTTGACAGCATTAGTTCTGAACTTTGCAAATACTTTTCTCCTCTTCTTTCTGACAATGACCACAGCAGCTCAAATTTGTGAAGGCATATTGCAGACACTCTCTAATGCTTTAAGTAAGCATGCTCTGTCATAATGTTATGGAAACCCTACCATTCCCTAGGTGAATAAGAGAAGCTAATAGTCTCAGAATCTGTACTAAGATCCTGAATGGTGCTCAGCTTCTCTAGAAATTGAGTCCTAAATGCTCAGAAAACTGGTCAAAACATTTAAATGTGGAAGATTACAGTGTTTCCTCTTTTTTTTTTTTTTTTTTCTTAATACTGAAAACACTGTCAAATTGGTTTACATTATTTGAATAGATATATATATGTACTGATGCTTTTCTAATTTTCTCCCACACAGATTAAAACCAGTAAACATTAAGTAGTGGTGAAAAATGGACCAGAAATATTCATCACATAAAAGCATATTGTAGCAAATATTTCATTACGCAGCAAGAGAACATTTAGCAGCAAGACTCCTAAGTGTTTGCAACTATGCAAGTCTAAAAATGCAGCCTCTAAAGACCAAGATTCAGAGAGATGTTTGACTTTATGTACAATGTCATTTTACTGAAGCCAATGGTAGAGTTCAGGAAGACTTTAAAGTAAAACTATTAAGAAACTTCAACAGAAAAGACCAAGTCTTCCTTTCCTTCTAAGAGACATGTGACCATTGCAGGGATTGTGGTAGAAGGACATCTAGGCACAGAACAAAAAGGTGATGTTTCTCAGAAAAAAAACAAATATCTGAAGCCTAAACCCCAGGTTCAAAATGTGGTTGATTTTCCATTTAGTAAATAATATTAACAACATCAGAAAAACGGAGTAAAGTGCAAAGACTACTGTAAATAGCGTGAAGGAAGACTGTCTTGGGTTTCTTGTTAGTTTCCATTAAATTTAAAGATCAGCTACTTGAAAAATTTGTAATTATGCCTCTCTCTGCTTCAAAAGAGTCTTTGACGAAGGTCGCTGTGTCATGCAATGCCCCCAAGGAAAGTTTGAATTTAAAAGACAATGTCATTTGTGCCATCATACCTGCCTGGGCTGCAGTGGAAGTGAACCTAATAAATGTACTGCTTGTGAAAGAGGTAAGAAAGATTTCCTCTTGAAGCTTTTTGCCCTTTCTTGGCCTTCAAGTTCCCATTTCACTCTGCTCTGAGGGTCAGTTGATAAAAGTCAATAAAATAAGTAGTGCTTTTGCTACTGATCCAAATTATAATCTTGTTTTAGCCCCGAAGAGAGTTGGAACTGATTTTATTTTTTTTAAAGTACAGGAAAACACAACTCCGCATTGGTCTTGCATCTTTATGCATTTCCTTTGGTACATTTTGGATAGGAGCTATATTAACAGAAACAGAAAGAGGAATGCAGGAAAACAAGACAGAAAACCTACATAGCCTGCCTCTGAAAAATAAATCTGTATACATGCCTCCCCCAGACTCTACATAGTATGTTCCACACTGAAATGGAGCAAGCTTGCACAAGCAGGCAGGGAGTCAGGGTGCTTTCCAAACCTTCTGTCTGGGAAAGGCTAGGAAAGAAGCATGATGGGTTCCACCGCAGACTGCTGTGTCCCTTCAGCTGGACAAACACGCCTGCAAAGAGAAGCTTACCACTAACACATATTGAAACTTGGCTTTTTGACACATTTTTATAGAGCTTAGGTTGAGAGAGAGGGTAATATAGTTAAATCTGTGTTTTTTTCCAAAAAGCAATTCTTCTCCTTTTGAAGCTCCATTAAAAAAAAAAAAAAGTAAATTTCCCTCTTGACTGTAACACCTGATGGGCAAAGAACTTGAAGCTGTTACATACAAGTATGTGTCAATAGCCTGAACTGCACTCAGAAATGAGTAATTAACTTTCAAGTTATTTAATAAAGAGGAATTTGTGGTCTGCTTTTTCTGAGGACTCACAATGTATCCAGTCTTTTTCTGCTGCTACTTCCATTTCATTCCCAGTCATTAATGGACTAGGTTTTATTTAGCAATAAGTGTCTAGATTACAAGAAAACACTAGTATGGCTGGCATTAAGTCGTTGGACTGATGATAAGACTGACTTTCTCACTTTGGGAAATGTAACTGAGCAAAGTTTTCAATTGGTCCAATGTGAAGAAGAATTTTGGATAATTGCTCACCAAGTCTCTCCCTGTAGTGGGCAGCAATATAAATTTCTATATTTCTGTGTATCAAGAAATCAAGATGCTGATGAAAGTAACACCCTGAGGAGTCTGGAAAAGATAATTCCAAAGATTTGTACATAAAGTAAAAGAAAGAAAGTCTGAATACTTCTGCTATGGTGCAGCAATTATTCCCTATTATAGCTTCTTTCTCTGCAGTTTCAGAAATATATTGTGGTAACCAAATTCTTGCTCTATAAAGCAACCAAATATACTTAGCACAATAATATATGCAATTTTTACTGTAGGGTAGGCCATTAGAAAATTCCCCATGTTGTAGAACACGTCTCATAGAGTTGTAGGTGTTTTCACAGGTTTTATTCAGAAGGATTTGAAGCAAGTGACCTCCCAGTTCCCCACGTGCTAAAGAATGTTATTGATCTGCTAGCAAATAGATGCACAGTTGCTATTCAGATTAAAATCTAAATAATTCCAGAGTCTTACTGTGACTAGGATGAGTATTACCATGTCCTATGGACACAGACTGGCCCTTTCCACAGTTGAGGTGAGAAGCTTTGCTTTCCTAATGGCAAATCTACATCTGCATAGAATCATAGATTCTACACAGAATCATAGAAATGTAGAATCTATATAGAATCATATAGAATCAATTCAGGGTCAACCCTGACAATTCTGTGTTTCTATGTACAACACAGTACAAATACTTATATGTTCACTGCAAGGTAGCTAGTAGTAATATAAGTCTCTCGGTCCTTATTTTATTACATTTATGAGAAAATAATTATTCACTAGCATGACATCTTTATATGTCATAAACCTGCAGGAAAGTGAAAGGTATAGGATGTTGAAAATTTTATACATTTTAATTCATCCAGTGTAAAACTGTACAAATCTAGCATTCAATGAACAATATTAATGAGCTGCAGCACTGGTGCTTTATAAAGCTTCTTCTTATGCCCAGATGTCCTCTATTGCTGACATATTTTTCTTCATTGTTTGCCATACAGATAGAAGAGGGATTGAACGTTTCTTGCATCATGGGGAGTGCAGAGAGAGCTGTCCTCCAGGTCACTACCATTCAGACCATACCTGCGTGGCTTGCTCTGGCCACTGTGAAGTGTGTCTGAACTCCAGCCACTGCAAGAGATGTTTCAAAGGCTACTACCTTACTCAAAACATATGTCAGAAGCATAGTTGCAGAGAAGGTAAGCAACCTTCTTTAGGAGTTAACAAATATTCTATTTAATTTTTTAGAGAAATCCAGTTACGGGCCTTGGTTCCTGGATTGAAATATACAATCACACCTGATCCTGAGGTCTTTAAATTCCAGGTCTGATTACCTTCTAATATCATGGTAATGTAAAATAGAAGTATTTTGCTCATACTGAGTGGGGTTACACAAGAACAAAGGAGAAAAGAAATTGCCATGAATCTTTCTCGGTTTTGGATTTAGATAAAGTTTATTTCCAGTTACCTTGCCGAGTGTTCTAAATGTTGGCCTTCCATTATCTAGAATTAACTGAAAATCAGTGATTTGCTAATCATAGGTGAAGTGGAAGACCCTGATTCTGAAGATTGCATACCGTGTTTAGATGGATGCCAGGACTGTGAATTGGGTAAATATTCTCTTTATTAACTTTTATTCTTAAGGTAGGGAAAAATGATTCATCCCCACCTCTCTTGTCATGATGCAATGTACATGCTGCTGTGCAATTAGTCACTGTTGCATTCTTTCATCAAGTAAACTATTTTTCCTGGTGTAATTATTTTTCAGCTCTGTTTCTAAATTCCATCTTCAGCATAAGTAATTGTTTTATTAATTCAACTACTCATCTTTGCAGTACTTTTTTTCTTTTTATTTTCCTGCTTGAATGTCACTTAGGCTGAGAGATTTAATAACTTTCTGAAGTCATTTTCAGACACAGAACTTTATCAGAGATGTTAAAATTTTCTAGGCATGGAAATAGATCATTAGCCTGTGTTTTAGGAAATAGACATCAGGACAGACCTCAAATTTCATTCAACAGCCAAGTCACTGCAAATACAATTCCACTGCCATAAGTACTAAAACATTGATTCATTTTTATGCTGGATTAAAAAAAAAAAAAAAAGTTTCTTTCTCAAGATAATCGAATCTTGGCAGAGAGTTTGTTGTCTTCAGATAAACACCATTTAACTTAGTGAACTTGATTCGATCCATATCTCAATAGCACACCTTCACAGAGGATTGAAAATGTTCAAAAGACATCACAATTCACTGTTTCCCTTGTGTTTACATTAGAAAAAAAAATAATTTCCTGTGGCTTTATGAGCAGCAGTACAACTGAGCAGTAACTCAGACTGAGAGTCAACAGGGTGACCCATCAGAAAGGCAGTCTTCACTTACGATGTACTAGACAAACTTCTTCTTAAGAACATGGAGTGTAGGTAAAGTAGGGCCAAATAAGTACTAATATGCCAAGATGTTGTGATAATATCATTTACATCTCAGATTTTGCTAAAATCTCCTTGCCAGATCATACAGAACTTAAAAATATACCTAAGATTTACTTCTTTTGATGCAAATGTAGACCAAGTCACTGATTTGCAAATAATTATCTGGAATCACTTCTTGTTAAAAAAAAGGGACAAATTTGGCTTATAATATTTCCAAAGGACATTTCTGAAAGTGCTAAGCTTAATGACTACCAGGACTGTTCATCCCTCTCCCTGAATTCAAGCAGATTTCCAGACAGAGAAGTTCATCAGAGTGAGAACCAGAAGGCCTACCACACCTTAAGGGCAAAAACTACCCACTCAGCCACCTCTCTGAAATGCTTACACACCAACACATGCAGCATGGGGAATAACAGGAGGAACTGGAGATTTGAGTGTGGTCCCACGGCTGTTATCTCATTACAGTTACTGGGACATGGTGGGACAGCTCATAACATGGTGGAACAATTCATATGAATTGAATGGCTATGTTCTCTTTAGGAAAGTGGAGTTCCAGGTCAGAAAGGCAAGGCAGTGGAGTTACTCTTTATGTGAGAGAGTAATGGGGATGTATCGAGCTCTCCCTGGAGGTGGATGAAGAGTGAGTTGAGAGCTTGTGGGTAAGGATTAAGTGTCAGGCTAATATGGGAGACACTGTTGTGTGTGTTTATTACAGGTCATCTGATCAGGATGGGGAAGTTGACAAGGCCTTCAACAGGCAGTTGAAAGTACCATCACAATCACAGGTCTTCATTCTCATGGGGGGGACTTCAGCCACCAGGCACATACAGTCCAGGAGGTTCCTCAGGTGTGTTGATGATAACTTTCTGACTCAGGTGGTGAAGGAGCCAACAAGGAGAGGTGTACTACTCGACCTAGTACTGACAAACAAAAGAGGGACTGGTACAGGACATTACAGCTGGTGACAGCCTTGTCTGTAATGATCATGAGAAGACAGAGTTCAGGATCATGTGTAGTACACACAAAACAACAAATAGAATTGCAACCCTGAAATTCAGGAGGGCTAACTTTGACCTCCTCAGGAAACTGCTTGGAGAAATTCCATGAGTTAGAACTCTAGAAGGCAGAGGATCTCATGAGAACTGGTTGATATTCAAACACCACTTCCTCCAAGCTCAGGATCAATGCATCCCTAAGATCAAGAAATCAGGCAAGGGAAGCAGGAGACCTGCATGGCTGAATAGGGAGCTTATGAAAAAGGTCAAGTGGAAGAAGGAAGTTTACAGTATGTGGAAGAAGGGACTGACCACTTGGCAAGATTACAAGAAAGCTGTCAGAGTATGCAGGGACGTAACAAGGAAATCCAAGGCCTCCTTGGAATTAAACTTGGAAAGGGGTGTCAAGGTCAACAGGATGCATTTCTTCAAATACATCAGAGGCAAAAGGAAAACTAAAGAAAATGTGGACCTGCTGTTGAAAGAGACGGGAGCCATGGTGACAGAGGATGCAGAAAAGGTGGAATTACTGAATGCTACCGTTGCTTCAGTCTACTGCTCAGGCCAGCCCTCGGGAGGTCCCAGGATTTAGAGATAACTGATGAAGTCTGGAGGAAGGAAGACATCCCCTTGGTTGAGGAGAATCAAGCTACAAATCAGTTAAACAAAGTGGGTGTCTCAAGTCCATGGATCCTGTTGGAATGTACCTGCGTGTGATGAGGGAGCTGGCAGAAGTAATTGCTGGGCCACTCTCCATCATCTTTGAAAGGTCCTGGAGAACAGAAGAGGTGCCTGATGACTGGAGGAAAGCCAGTGTCACTCCAGTCTTCAAAAAGAGCATGAAGAAGGCCTAGGAAACTACAGGCCAATCAGCCGTACCTCCATACCTGAAAAGATGAGGGAACATCTCCTTCTGGGCATCATCTCAAAGTATGTGGAAGAAAAGAGAGCTAACACAAGTAGTCAGCAAGGATTCACCAAAGGGAAGTCATGTCTGACTAATCTTATAGCCTTCTGTGAGAGAACAACGGGATATATAGACAAGGGGAGAGCAGCAAGGCTTTTGACACCATTTCCCACAATATCCTCACAGGCAAGCTCAGGAAGTGTGTGTTATATGAATGGACAGTGGGGTGGAGTAAGAACTGTCTGGAAGATAGAGCTCAAGGTGTTGTGATTAGTGACACGGAGTCTAGTTGGAAGTCTGTAAAAAGTGGCGTCAGTGGGGTCAGTACTGGGTCCAGTCCGGTTCAACATTCATCAGTGACATGGATGAAGGGTCAGAGTGAACCCTCAGCAAGTTTGCTGATGTTGCAAAACTGGGAGGTGTGGCTGACACACCAGAAGGCTGTGCTGCCATTCAGCAAGCTCTGGACAGGCTGGAAGAGAGAAACTTTATGAAGTTCAACCAGGGCAAGTGTGGGGTACAGCAGCTAGGAAGGAATAACTCCTTGCACCAGTACAAGTTAGGGACTGACCTGTGGAAAAAGACCTGGGAGTCCTGGTGGGCAAGAGGATGACCATGAGACAGCAGTGTGCTTTTGTGGCCAAGAAGGCCAATGGCATCCTGGTATGCATTAAGAAGACTGTGACCAGCAGGTCGAGGGAAGTTTTTGTCCTCGTCTACTCTGTCCTGGTGAGGCCACATCTGGAGTAGTGTGTCCAGTTTTGGGCTCCCCAGCTCAAGAAGGACAAGGAACTGCTAGAGAGGGTACAGCAAAGGGCTACAAAGATGATTAGGAGACTAGAATGTCTCTCTTATGAGTAAAGGCTGAGGAAAATGGATCTTTTCAGTCTGGAGAAGAGAAGATTGAGTGGAGATTTTATCAATGCTTATAAATACTTAAAAAGTGGGTGTCAGGAGGATGGGACCAGTCTTTTTTAAGTGGTGCCCAGTGACAGGACAAGGGTAATGGACACCAACTTGAACAAAGGAAGTTCCATCTAATCATGAGGAGTAACTTCTTTACTTTGAGGGCTACAGAGCACTGGAGCAGGATGCCCAGAGAGGTGGTGGAATTTCCTTCTCTGGATACATTCAAAACCCACCTGGATGCATTCCTGTGCAACCTTTTCTAGGTGAACTTGCATTGGCACGGATGTTGAACTAGATCTTCAGAGGTCCCTTTCAACCCCTACCATTCTGTGATTCATGCTGGGCCCTCTAGTTTTTTCCACTTGCTCACTGATGTGTTTTGGGTCCTGGTGTAGCAGGCACTACTGTCAGTACAAGGAGACTGAATGTTGCTATACATGGGAGAGTGAATAGCAGGAAAGAAAATTGAAAGCGACCCATAAGAAAAAAACAAACAAACACCAAACAAAACAGCAATTAACTTCCACCAATAGTCACCACCATTTCAATGTTCTTTTTGGTTTCGCATCAACAACATTTTTCTCTGGGAAACAAGACTATCATGAATGTTCATGCATGCCAAACCTAAGTAATGATTTTTATCACATACGACTTTTTTCTACTAGTCATCCAGTTTAAGATGTCATTCTATTAAAAAACCCTATAAATCTGGTGAAGGGCACTTCTGCATGTATGCAGTCAAGCCTAATGCTTTCCTCATGCTTTTTCCTAATGCTTTTCTAATGCTTTTAGTGCCAATCTTTGCCTCAAATTAGGGTGAAATGCACTATGAAGAGCAACTTCTCTTAAAAATAGTCATTGAAAGTAACTCAGAGGCTGATTCTTTTTGTATATGAGCTTAATAAGCCTGTATAAAGAGACTGCAATACTCATCATGGGCAGATGGCATAGAAAAAAAGGGACTGTACTAATTTATCTTTGTCATAAGAAGATTGATCATCTCCTAAATATTTATCAACCATAATATCACTACATATTTACTGTCAGGTTCTTGCATTATAAGTTCCTATTTGCAATAAGTTTTTCAAAAGCTTAAAAAATAAACAGAATGGATGTAGGTAAAAAGGAGACTGAATTAACTTTAACCTTTGAGTAAAGTCAGAAGTATCAAGACGTCAGTTTGGTCAGAGGCATACTATTATGGAAACTCTTACGATGCATATATTATTGAATGTCATTTAATGTTATCTCTGTTTGGAACAGATGCACAGCAGTGGGCTAAAAGCAAGATGCCAAACATCTTTTGCAAATTATTATGTGTTCCTGAAATAAAGCATGACCTGTAAACTTAAAACTTAAAATGAATCAGGTAGAGATGCTGTTTGCTTGTGCTTCTGTTCTTAATAAGTTTTCTGACATATCAATGACTCAATTCATATATGAGTACAGATTTAGGTTTCTCATGCCTTATCAGGAAATTGATATATTGAGAGACCTCTGTAAAAAACAAAACAGCTGAACCGACTGTCTCTCAGAATAAATTGATTATATTGAAACCTGTAAAGAAACTACACTGACATAAAAATAACTTAAAATAGTAAAGTTTAAAGGTGAGAAAATATGGAATATGATACATGTAGTTGCATATATTT
>JANHGN010026732.1:0-13860 GCA_024605025.1 Megaceryle maxima | reverse complement strand
CCAGGACAGAGGGCGGCTGGAGGGGGAAGGGGGCGGGTAGAAAAGGCCTGAAATCAGGAAAAAACAAAGTTAAGCCTCCAGGAGAGGGGGGCTGGAATACGAAGCCTAAATTCACACGCCGGCTGCTGAGAGTTTCTCCCGTCAGCTCTGGAGCAAAGCCCACCTCCAGCTCCCCCAAAACCACGGCCGAATTGAGCCCCGGTTCTCCCGAGGGCAGAGCGTTTGAAAAAAAAAAATTTTTTTTTTAATAGGTAAAAAATAAATAAATAATAGTAATAAGGAAAAAAAGATAACCCTCTCTGTAATATATACTTATACTAAGCTTTCTTTCAAAATTAACTCTTCTCTAGTAGGTTTCTATTATATATATAAAAGATCGGCTCTACCGGGGCAATAAAGAACACGCGGCTGAGCGCCGAGAGGGGCTGCCGGGAGGGACCAGACCGGGCCGGAGCCGCGCTCGCCCGGTGCCCCCCGCGCTTCCCCGTTGCCCTCCCTGCCCTGCGGTCCCGGCCCGAGTCGACGCTGGGCCCGACACCGACTCACGCGCTGCGGCCCGGCGAGCGGAGAAGGAGCGGCGGGCGGCGGGCGCCCCTTTATAGCCGCCGCGGCGGCGGCGTGAGCGGGGCCCGGAGAGGAGGCGGCCGGGCCCGGCCGGGAGCGACCCCCGCCGGCCGACTCGCCGCCGCTGCCGCCGCCCGCCCGCTGCAGCGACCCCAGCGGGGGGGGAGGACCGACAGCTGCCGGCCCGGCCTGAGGAAAGGCGGGGCCAGCCCCGGCTGTGGGGCCCCCCGCCGGCCGCCATTTTGGGGTCGCTGGTTGACGACCCTCATCGGGGAGATGGCGGCCCAGGGGCCCTCAGCGAGGTCCTGACACTGCCTTGGCTTCGGCCTCCTCTTGTGCCCCAGGATATATCAGAAAGGGCATGGCCAGCAGGACTAGGGCAGGGATTTTCCCCTTGAGGGTTGTCCAGGCCTGGCCCACACTGCCCAGGGCAGGGGTGGGGTCCCCATGATCCCTGGAGGAGTTTCCAAGCCCCCCGTGGAGCTGTGGGGCAGAGGGCCACGGGTCAGTGGTGCCCTGGCAGTGCTGGGGGAATGGGTGGACTCAGTGATCCTAAAGGTCTCTTCCAACCTGGAGTGACCAGGGATATCAATCCTTTCACCAGTGCCAGGAATCCCAAATCCCCTGGGCGGTTCTGGCCCCTCATGATGAACACATGCCGTGAAGAACCAGTGCCATGCTGCCACACGCCCCCCTTCAGACTCCAGCCCCTCACTGCTCTTCAGCAAGGCCTGCTTTTCTTCAGGCTGCCCAACACATCCACTCCTTACCTCTCAGGGATGTCCACCTCCCACAGCCAACCAACCCATGCGTGCAGATGGCTCATGGGGCAGCTCAGTCCCACCATGAAACACAAGGGGCTCTCAGGGAGCCTCCTGGACAGAGTGGGGCCACGAGGCTGGGACCAGAGCAAGGAGCAGGATGAACAGAGGAATGCACCCAGGAGAGCAAATAATTCCTCTGGGATTGTTTTTCATGCTGCTCCAAGCTATGGGTTTGGAGGTTTCGCTGGTGGTGAGAGGAGTGGACACAGCTGGAGCCATTCCCACAGCCTCCTCTGCAGAGCATAATTTTTCCTCAAATGAGAGCAAGTTCCTGCGGCAGCCCTGGCGCCGCGCCAGCTCACATCATGGGCCACCCTGGAGTGGGACCAAGGGTCCTTGACATCTCCCCGTGGAAGCGAGCTGTCGGTCCCTCTTCCCAGGGTGAGGGCTGAACTCCAAACGCAGAAGAAAGCTGCTGGAACAAGAGAGGGATTCACCCCCCTCCACTGTCCCACAGCTTCACGCTCAAGAGATTCAGCTCCGGGGAGACCCGTAATTATCTATTTCCAACATCTTCAGCAGAGCGTGAGGACACAGCAGCGAGGGAATCAGTGATTCATCAGTGACCTTCAGGACCACGGATGTCCCGTTAAAGGGGACTAAGATACTCTTACAGAGACCAGCATCTGGTCTGCTGTGACTTTTCAGTTCTGTGTTGCATTGCCTTTAATTTGCTTTAAAAGATAGATAGGGTGTTCTTGTAAAAATGGGATTTGATACTTGTCCCTTCAGGCCAGTGGAAAAGGTAACACTGGCAAGGTAAATTGTAATATTTGGCAATATTTTCAGTCCAGTTGTTGTCTAAAGACACAAATCATCCTCCTCCTGAGCTCATCATCTTCTTGCCAACAGCCAGCGGTGCAGGGAGGCAGCACTGGTACGCACTGGTGGGATCACACCTGGCACCTGCCACTGTTTTGCAGCTTGGTCCTCTGCATCCCAGCATCTCCTCAGCTGGGAAATCCAGGGCTGAGACAAGCGTCTTGCTGTGGAAGGAGTTCAGAGCAGCTCCTACTTTGACAGCTAAAGTCAAACCGCAGCAGAGCTCCAAAAATGTGTTTGCACATAAAATGCCCTTTGGCCGCAAGTGGCGGCTGTGGCTGCGCCGAGAATGGCTTTTATTTGAAACATATTTCTTGACATTCGTGTCCCCTCCCAGGGGACACTGTGCAGACAGCTACAGCCCTGTGTCCTCCTCTGTCCTTTTCACTCCCGACACCAACTGACAGGCTGGGGGTACCCTCTGGCCACGAGGGCCCAAAACTGCCCCAGGGGTGCCCCTGGTCCTGGCACCCTTAACACACAAGTGTAGCTGCTCCTGGTGACTGATGATGCCCAAGATCCTCCAAATTCACCCTCTGAAGACCTTCCGTGTGTCTGGAGCAAAGGTTACATCTTCTAATGTCTTCACCCCAGTCCATCCCCATTGATAATACTGGTGTGAGACCCGTCACCCAGAGGCCTCCCAAGCTGCTCTGTTGCCATGTGTCTGCACGATAGGTCATCATAAAACACCATCCAGTTTTTTTAACAGGGATGGGGAGTTTTCACCCAAATGCTGACCCTGGTTTAGGATTTCTCCTCCTTAGCTTTGGGATTTTACCAGCAGAGGGCAGGCCGGGATTTCACCACCAGCAGAAAAGCCCAGGAGGGTTTCACCCAGGGCAGGCAACAGCAAAGAACGGAGCTCAGCAACATTTTTCATGCGGGGGAATTTGGGCCAGCGGGACTCACTCGCTGCAAGAGCACCTGCTGCATAGCAAACCCCAGTGGCTCCCAAGGAGCAGGCGAAGGCTCGTTCATCGGGACCCTGTTCCATTCGTGGGAGCCGGAGTGGTGTTCACCAAGCCCAGCCGGACCGCACTGAACGCAGCCCACGCGTTCCCGTAGGCCTCGTCACGATGGGGTTTTTGGCCTGAAGAACAAGGATGAAGAGAGAGCGCGGAGAGTTCAGGGATTTCCCCTACAGGGGAGATCAAAAGTTGCCAGGATGTGTTAGAGGAGATATTTAGGCTAAAGAAAACCCTGGGAAAAAAAATGAAGCTCCAGTCCCGGGCTACTGCTCTAATCACCTTATTGCTGTGGGGAGAAAACCCCACGGGCCTGAACCGACGCCCTCCCACCCACTCTGGCTCCCGTTTGATCAGCAGAGATCAGGAAGTGGTTTTTTTTTTTTTCCCCTGTCTCTGTTCTGGTTTAGCACCATCGCCCTCGGGGATGGTTTGTGTGCCTGCCTCCCACGGAGGGTCATCTGGTTCCTTTCTCTCTGGCCAAGGCCGCACCAGAACACTCAGCTCCCACTGCCGCCTCCAGCCGGGTCAGGGCAGCCCAGGCACCAGCAGGACGGGACTACCCGTCATCAATAGCCCTGTTATTGCTCTTGAGAAGCTTCTCTCCACTTCCAGACGGATGCTGCGTTCCTCCCTCACAGCTGCAGTTGCTCCCTTCCAGCAATTCCCAACACAGCACTTAAGGCAGGGATTTATGGGTGGTTTTGAAAGGCATTTTGGAGTGAGAAGGAGTTATGGGAAAGGAAATCAAATTCCCACCATTCCCTGGAAAATTCTCCCAGCATCTTTCACAGGAAGGATCATTTTGCTGGTCCTCTCCTCAGAACAAGAGACAAGCTCTCAGCTGTGGCTCTTTGTTTAGTCCAAAACGTTTCCCGACAGCAAGATGCAGCCGGGGTTATTCTGGTCAGAGGCCGAGGCGAGCCCTTGGTGGTTGGCCACAAGGCTCCACCAGACCCGGGTTGCTCCCTGACATTTCTGCAGATGCTGGTAGCTAGATAAAATGATTTGTTCTCAAGATGTGGCCTGTTGCCAATCTCAGGGCAAGTGCTGCTGACTCTCCGGCTGGTTTTGACTCACAAAGGGCTTTGCAAAATCAAAAAGTGATGGGACCAGAGTTACCAAGAGCAGCAGCCATAAAACCACCAGCAGGGGTGTTACCGTATGAGCTCCATCTTACCTTTGTTGAAGCTTTTCAGGAGTAAAATTTTGCTGGCCTGCCACAAAACTAGGCGGCCACCCAGGCAGGCTGGTTTGGCAGAAGAGATTCCCATCAAATGCTACGTTTCACAACCACGACAGGGGTTTGAAAGACTTTATTTGACACCTTTGCTGGATGTCACAGCTTGTGAATCTAACAGCTCTGCACAGCGGAAAGTGAGGTCAGGCTACGTGCTGTGAGCTCCAGCGCACAGGAACACCCAGGGTCTGGGAGGACCTCCTCTGACTGTGCTCAAAAGGAATACGTTGTTCCTGGCTGCTTCTGGCGCTTCAGGACGAGGGTTGAGGAGAAGTAGCGGAGGCATTTCTGTGTGTTAAGTGCAATGACTTTCATCAAAACAACTGGGAGGGACTCACACTCCAAACAATAGCAGGTACATACATTGACATGCACCAGGCAGATAGGATCTGTAGGAACTCAAAAACACCAGCTCGTCCACACAGTCTAACCGGCTGTGTTTGACCTGAGGCACAGGGAGAGCCTCTCCCATTCAAGAGAGATCTTCTCCCTCTTTTCTACCTTTCTTTGCACTGACCTTTCCCCACTTTTCTCTCTGTAGGGGTGGGTGAGACTCCTTGGGCTGGGCATGCAACCAAGTCTGGGCTATTCTGCATGTGTATCCCAGAAAGTCAAGGCACAGAGGCAGGGAGTGGGGGCTGTTTGGATGAGGGGAAAGCACTGCGAGATCCTGCCCTGGCCACCACGGGAGTTAGGGACACGGCCCAGGAGCAGGGTGGCTCGAAAGATTCAAGTTTCTGTTCCTTTCTGCTCAAAGAAGAGAGGAGGGGAGGACAGCCATGGGAGCAGATGTACATCTGCTGCATCAGTTGTTTAGGGGCACGCAGGCCAAGGCAGGAGAAGCTCTCAGGAACCAGGACAAGTGCAGACCCAGAGCTTGCCGAAGTCTGCGGCGAAACCTCGGTGGGTTTTGGTCCCGGACCAGGGAGAGGGATGAGCAACATGAGACCAAAACGTGGCACTGAAGAAAGAAAACAGAGACATTGTGGGAGGAGAGGGTGAGGGAAGCAGGGTTAAGAGAGGATGAGGGAGGCACTTCAAACGCAGGCTGGTCCAACCCATTCCCCCCCTTTGCAGTCACAGCTGTTCAGCTTGGGACGGAGGAGAGATGGCTCCAGCAGGGAGACTGGCAGAGGGAAAAGCCTTTCTTCTCACTTTGGCCGTCAGAGCCTTCCCCCTCCATGACAGCCATCCCTTTGAAATCCTCCGTCTTGCTTCTTCACACCTCGGTGCAGAGCAAGGGCTTGCGGAAGCCTCCCCTGCACCCAAGGCAGCCTGGCCGGCTGCTCCTGCACAGCTTGCGCAGGGACCCAGCGCGGGCCCCGCGGACACGGCGGTGACATTTCAGCTGGGCTGTGGGAACGAGCTCTGTTAAGCTCTTGCCTCACTCCACCTTAAGGGCACATAAGTAGGAAAAGCTGGTAATGCGGCGAGGGAAGCGTGGGGATTAGCACGCAGGCGGTTTGCTAAGGGGGCTTGAGTGGGGGGGGCTCCAGCCTGCCTTGCGGGGGAGGGGGGTGAGCTGCCTCCGTCCCACCACACCAAAATTAGGTGCTGCAGCTGGGGGACGCATCGCAGGGAATCGGCGTGAGCAAGTCTGTCTGGCAGCTCGGAGTCCCCAAGGAAATAAGACAGTATTTCAGGGCTGGCTCTTTTCCAAAGGAGAGCAACGCTGGGCTCTGCAGAGGGGGTTTGCTGGAGGAGACACAGGGTTGGGATCTGTGTGTGCCCCCTCCCTTGCAGCCAGGAGGATCTGGAGTACGGCCACATGCAGACAAGTGCATCGAATTGGATGTGATGTACGTTTGCAGGCATCACGAGGGAGAGGACGTGTGACGCTGAGGCAAGGAAGGTGGTGCGAGGAGGCGGGGAAAGAGGAAAGAGAATTTTCTTTATGGATCCTTGGCTTCTGCAAAGCAGGAAAGTTGCCTTTTCAGCTGAGTTTGTTCTTAGGCCGGTGGGCAACAAGTGCCGAAGAATTCCCATCTCCGAAAGGGAAGGGAGGGTCAGAAAGCCCCGATTTCAGTTGCCCAGGAGCGGCAGATCCTGGATGTCCCAACCCTGATCCCGGGTCCCTGTGCGGCAGAGCCCAAGGCAGGAGGCGCCGCGTACGCGGGTGGAACGGGGATGCCGGCGGAGGCTGGTGAGAAGAGGAACGTCGCGATTTGGCTGCTCTTGGCCGAGCCCTCTCTCAATACACCTGCTGGCGACGGCATCCTGGGCACGGCTGCTACGGCCGTGGACGAGCTCGCTCCTCGGGCCCTCCGGCTGGAAGAGGCCATCCTGCTGGCCAGGAAGCTTCGGCGGGATGGCAGCATGTCGCCGGGGACACGGCGAAGTGGAGCTGGCCTCACAGCGGGGCTTGGGTAAGCCAGGGAAGATGCAGTCAAAACAACCGGAGCAGGAGCAGCCTCCCTCCTGGGGATCTGCACAGGGCCAGCAGCGCTGTGGAGAAAGGACCATGGCCACGTCTGGATGGGCAGGAGGGAAGTGGCCACAGGTGAAGGCTCCATTTCTGCCACGTAATTATTCAGGTGGGAGAGGAGTCGCAGCCGGATGGGGTCGGTGGCGTTTTGACCCTCGAGGACACCCAGGTACCGGACAACTTCAGTGAGACACTCGCGGAAGCCAATACTCCTGTAATCCACGGCCAGAGCTCGGGCATCTAAGAAGCCTGTAGGGAGAGGAGCCGGGTGACACTAAGTCCATGGAGAGCTCAAGAATGCGACTGGATTTCACTACCCTCTCTAATGCACTGTGTATTTCACTTGAGGCACTTTGCTGCCGTGTGATATTACTGAAGCAGATAGCCAAGTGGGTGTCCAAAAAGACTGGATGTTTGTGTGCGTGAGAACAGCATCTGCGGTTATCTCAGTGGGATGGAACTGCTGGGGTCATGAAGGTTCTTACTGCACCATGTGAGTCAAACAAGAGGTTTCATTAACTGTGCTCAGGAAGGAAGAATTTTTTTCCTATTGGACTCTCTCCATTATCGCTGCTGAAGATGTGACTGGGGGCTAGATGAGCACTGGGTCCCTCTCTGCAAACAGACCATCCCTGGTCTTGTAGAACAGCAGGACACCGCATCTCCTCAACACCCAGCTTCACACCACATTCCTCTGCCTGTGTCCCCATCTTTATACCTCGCTTAACCAGATGAAGGACACAGGACAGTGACAGAACCAAAGCCACTGCTCCAGGAAAACTCAAAACCACAGAAATCAACAAGATAAAAACACAGCCAACGGCTGATTTTTTAGGCTTCTGCTCCTGACTTGCAGCTTCATGAGACGATAAGCAATAAAGCAGAGAATGGCACAGCGCAGTGAAGCGCTGGACCACTCTGCTTGACGGGGTCTCTCGTGACAATACAGCCTTTTGTTGCAGTGCAGTCAAACTGAATATCTAAACAAATGTTCCAGACCAAGTTACAGCTCTGAACCAAAGCCTGGATGCCAACAATGTCCTCAGCAAGCCAAAAATGGGTGGTAAGCAAGCCAGAGGCTTCTTTACTGAAGCTGTGATCTCCATCCTGTTAACTGGAACAGGACAGAGGGTCTGTACTGAGGTCTCAGTACAAATAAGACCTTTGTTGAATTTTGCACAGGGCTCCCTCTCTCTTCTTATAACAACCAAGAGACACACACACAAAAAAAAAAAAAAAAAAAAGAAAAGAAAAAAAAAAAAGAACAGAAAGGGAAAAAAGCCTTGTTTATTTGCAGAGTCCCCATGCAGAATTCAGCCTCTGCAGGAAATGTATCCCAGGGAGGAGGTAAAAAGTTTAATAATCATTTTTCTGGAAGCAAGCTCTGTTTCTGAGCAGGACTAAGCACGTCTCTGGCTGGGAAGCTTTTAGCAGGGTGTGTGACAACGACAGCGGTGCTGACCCTGTGGGTCTGGGGGACTTGCTGTCCCATATACCCCCATCTGCCAGATGGGGGGATGCTGACCCATATGAAAAACGACGGGGCAGGAAACATCCATCTGCTCTCCCTCAAAAAAAAAATAATTCTTTTCCCTGGGAAGCAGGCAGGGCAGCATCTGCTCTGGTGCTGGCTGGTGTCAGCAAGGCACATGAGCTTGCTGCTGAGACCGCCAGGGAATTTTCTTGCCAGGTTTTCACCTTCACCTCACCCGTATGCTTATAAAAAGTGGTTCTTACCCGTTCCTCCAGTGGCGTGAAGCATTTTTAAATGATCTACTGTCATTTGTAGAATTTCTGCCTTCTCCAGCTTGGAAGACCCCTGTGTGGTTGGAGCAGGAAGAAAAGAGCAATTCATCATTTTATGGTCTAGGGTTTTGTGCCTCTCAAGAGCTGGGTTTTGCCCAATGACCTCCTTCCCAAAACCCTCCGGGAGTGCTTAGAGTGGAGCAGGGGATCCATCCAGGACATTAGCTCTGGTTTATACATCAAGCGAGTGGAAAAAGGAGCTCCTTCCCAAAATGCCCCAATGCAAATTGAAAAATCCCCATTTCTGTGCATCTTCATATCTGCAAAACACTTTCAGGATGGAATTTATCCTCCCCAGGGCTCCTGAATATTTGTTAATATTATTTTACCACCCAGTTTCACCACCTACTTACTCCCTGAAGTGATGACAGTAAGAAAGACAAAGCCTTGCTCCAGACTTTCTCATCGTGAGGGCTCTACCCTTAACGCTGCTGAAACACAGCCTGCACGGGAGGGTGGGTGGAAACCAGGGACACACACACCTGCTTCTCGAAGGCGGTGGGCACCAGGCGCCGCAGCTCGGACAGGCTGCTGTTGATACGGTCCCGGCGCCGCTTCTCAATGATCTGCGGGTGATTTCCAAGTGGAGAAAAGAAACCATGGTCATTTATGGCCACAGATCCTGGGTCTAAAGCCCTTGTTAACAGCTATGGTAGGTTGAGAGAGGTGCTTGAACAAGGTCATGTTGGTAAATGTTTAGGGTACAAAAAAAGCTGAGCAAAGAAAATGAGAACTGTGTCCAGCTCTGGAGTGCTCAGCACAAGAAGGATATGAACCTGTTGGAGCAGGTCCAGAGGAGGCCACAAAAATTATTTGAGGGCTGGAACCCCTCTGCTGGGAGGCCAGGCTGGGAGAGCTGGGGGGGTTACAGCCTGGAGAGGAGAAGGCTCTGGAGAGACCTTCTGGGGGCCTTTCAGCGCTTCAAGGGGCCTGTCAGAAAGATGGGGACAGACTTTTGAGCAGGGCCTGTTGGGACAGGACATGGGGGGATGGGTTTAAACTAAAAGAGGGAAATTCAGACCAGAGAGAAGGGAGAAATTTTTTACTCTGACTGTGGTGAGACCCTGGGCCAGGCTGCCCAGCTTGGACCAGCCCTGACCCCCCAGGGAGAAACGAGACTCACCCCTCTCCGCTTCTTCCTGGCTTGGATCTGAGATGACGTGGTGGGAGACACAGACCTGGAAACATGGCTGGAAGGGAAGAAGAAGGAATCATTTCTTGCACTAGCTGGAGAGAAACCTCCGCTGCACATATGCTTTACACACGTTTGCCATCTGCAGTTCCCCCCCGCCCCAAATAATGTCTTCTGTGGTTCCCAGCTCAGTTTTACCCACAACACAGAGCTCAGGAATTGGGGACAGGGAGCCAAGCAGAGCCTCAAATCCCACTCTCTCCTTCCTGAGAATCTCCCACCAGCTGGGGACAGATTTCTGCACCAAACTGTCCATCCCCTACCAGGCACACGTCTCCTTCAATCTCAGCCCAAGCTGGCATCTCCACAGGGCTGGAAAAGCAGCGCGCTGAGCTCTGGAGTCATGGCCTTTTTTTTCCTCCATGGGTGAACCTCCCGGCTCTCATGTCTGAGCCTGCCCTGTCTGCAGGGCTTTGCCTCTCGTGCTGCGATAGCACGAGCGCGTAGCTGAGCTCCCACCCAGGGTGGCAGCCAAGGGCTGGTCGCTCCTCAGGGCGAGGCCAACGGCAGCGTTGATGTGGTTTCCGAGGGCTTCCTGCAGAGTCGCTTCACAAACCACAGTTTTTGGGGTGGGCCACGATATTCAGAATGCACAGACACCTCTGAACCAGAGGGAGAGGGGACAGGATCCAGGCAGAGGGAACACCCGGCAGGGACCCTGCCTGCTGGCCAACAGCCCTGGGGACCAGCTCTGCTCGGGGGACAAGGGACACCAGTTCAGGAGAAGGGCCCCACAAACTATCCTGTGCCTGGTGGGCATGAGTGAGGCTACAGACACCAAAGGTCAGCACTAAACATGTGCGAGGAAGCAAAGTTCAACCCTTAGGTCCCCACAGAGGTGAAGTCTCCGTAACGATGGATAACCAGGCATGGGAAACTCCTTGGAGCACAACCCCTCTTCTGAGGGGGGACAGCAGGGTTTCTCCCTCTGGAAAGCGGGACTGCCTGGGGGCTGTGGCTGCGCCTTGTGAAACTCAGCCCAGGGATGTCAAGACGCAGTCGAGACAACGTCTGCAGCCCTGGCCAGCACCGCGCTCCGGAGGGACTCTGACACCAGTAGGACATACACATGGGGAAATCTGGTGGTATTTGGCTTCACCCCGACAAATCAAATTGTTTTTTCAGTGTGATGAAGCCTTTTAATAGTCTGTTAAAGCCATTTCTGCGCAGACAGCACTGTCTGCACGGCAAGCCAAAGACTAGACCAAACTCAACCCATTAAAATACACTTTGTTAGGCCCCAGTGAGGTGCTTTCAGAAGTGGTTTTTACACAATCAGACAAAATAACACGTTCTTCTACTGACTGCTCCACTCATCTCCATACAAGTACCCAATTTGAATGTCTGCTGGGTGGGCTTTCTCTGGGCAGAGGTGCTGCCTGGCCTCGCAGGTACGAGCACGCGTTGCTGGTACACATGAAAGCACATACGATGAGCACGTATGATGGGGAAGCGGGCTCTGCACGGACGCCGGGGTGCGATATGTGTGGGGGGATAGGTTCTGGATTCGCCTGGCAGCGCAGGAATGTGGAGTACGCGCTCCAGGAGCCTGGATCTGTGAAGTCTGAAACTCTCTTTGCAGAGCTGTCCGAACGCGTTGCTCTTTGTGAGCTACAGTTCCAGATGTGGATGTAAAGACCTAACTGACTGTGAAATATATTTTTAAAATATGTTTGACAGATTTGAACCACATCAAAGATACCATAACTATATTCTCCGATGGTTAAAATTTCTGCATTGCTCTTTGCTCTATTTCATATTTTGCAGCCCAACTTGGGCTGTTTATTCAAAACAAAAAGCAGAAAACCAAGCAGTGTCTTGTGCTTCTGCAGTGACCCCGGAGTCTAAACTTGCTCCACGCACTGAACCAAGCCTCACACCTGCTGTGACTCATCCCCGCTCCGCAGGGGAACTGGTTTGCCCAAACCACTCGACCGATGGGTACTGGGCTGGGAACCCCGGCCAGACAGCCCGACTGCCTCCCTCTGCCCCAGTCGCTCCCCACCTGGAAGCGCTTCATTTCTCTCGATCTGCCAGCGTCCCGGGCAGGACCCTGTTAAACTCGTCAGGGCAGGAACAGCTCTTTGGGCCATGTGTTTGTGTGACATGAGCCACAATATACACACATACAAATAGCGGCAGATCACAGCACTGCCCAGCTCCACGACTGGTTTGAGAAGACAACCACATGATCAACATCAGAGACTGATCAAAAACTCATCTTTACTGTTCGCCCAGATAAAATATTATGACAATTCCTCCATTTCATCCACCAGGACACGACGGACTCTGTGCTGCACTGATGTAAAGGGGTTGGGATGTATTTCACGTACAGCGGGAAGGCAGGTTAAATACTGATGCACTTGGAAAACTGCATAAGGGGTCAGTGAATTTGTGTAGGACGTTACATGGTGGAAACGCCCGACTCTGCTCTGACCATATCGGTGAGAAGCAGACTTGTGCATTTAGTCCCATGAGAACCTGAGCTTGGCACTGGGCAGGGTGACTTCTCTGCTCAGGATACCAAGCAGCAAAAGGGAATTAATTCATCTGGGCCCTTGCTGGACATGGAGGGAGGGGGATACTTGGCTACTGAAACAAGTTCAAAAGCAGCTTATTTTTTGAGAACAACTAACAGAGCCCTTCCTTCGTCCCCAGCACTGCCTGTGCGCCCAGAGCCTGGGCATGCTCGCGAAGGGCTGGCACAACACAGGAACCTGGGCTGGGAATGCCCTTTGCCAGCATGGCCCCAGCCCAGAGGAGCACAGTGAAGCCTCAGGAACCACGCAGAGGTTCTGTCCTCGCTATTTCCTCATTATTTCACCCCAGAGCCGAAACTGCACCTCAGCAGCGACGGGATGGAGCCTGCAAACCACGATACTGGAAGCGCACGATTCAAGCAGAGCACCCTTGGCTTGGCCAATCTGCTCGGGCTCCCTCTTTACTGAGGATCAAAGCCCCAGCTGGTGCATTACAAAGGCACCAGCAGAGCAGAAGCGTTTCTCACGAGAAACCTCCTGGGCTCTTCTACATTCCCTGGGAGCCCCTGGATCGCTGGGATTGCAGCAGCACCCTTTGATCTTTACGGGGGGAACTGCCCCATTTCGGGGTGCAGAGACCTACGAGCAACCAAAGGGAGATGAGAACTGCCCTCTGCCCACCCGGCAGGAGAGAATCGCGCTGCCTTTCCTGAAGGGCTTTCTTGAATGCAACCAGCTCATAGCGCAGCTTTAATACTTCTATTGCAACTTGGGTTTCCTCGCCGGGTCAGTCCCAGCATCAGTCCACACTTGCCCGCTGCAGTGACACACTCGGGCTCGTCCTCGCCCGAGGCAGGATCGGGCCAGCCCAGCCCGACGGGGCTCAGCGAGGTGCCGGGCGACTCGCGGAGACTCCGCGGCGGAGCCCGGTGCCCTCCCGTGCCCTGGCCCCGGCAAACACCGACCTCAGCCGCCCCGGGAAGCTATCAGGGACCTGCTGCAATAGTCGTGCCCGGTGCTGGGGACCCCAAAACCCGAATCCGTTCTGGGACGGCCCCGTGCCTTCCTCACCTGTACTCCTCCTCCCGGCCCACGTCGATGGTCCCGTCCGACTCCGTGTCGGACGAGCTCTCCTCGCACAACCGCTTCATCGCCGGCGGGATGGGAGCTGGGGGTGGGAGGGAGGGGAGGAGATGCCGGTGAGCTAGACTCGGCTGCCCCACGCGTGGCCACCGCCTTCCGTCCGTCCGTCCGTCCGTCCCCGCCGTCCTCCTGTCTTGTCCCGTCCCGGGCTGCGCGGAGGAGCTGGCCCCTGTGCCTGCCTCGCACGGCTCCTCCCCTGCCCGCACTCTGCCTTTCACACCCCCGGCTTCTCCCTCGCTCTCCTCCCAGCACGTCCCCAGCCTCCCTGGTTAATGGGTTAATGAGACATCTCCCGGGAGTGACGGATTACGCGGCCGCGCCGGCGCTCCCAGGTTGCCAGGGCCCGCCCCCAAACCAGCCCGGCCTGAGGCCGCAGTCGCAAGCACCGCAGAGGTC
>JANHGN010026728.1:3979-15674 GCA_024605025.1 Megaceryle maxima | reverse complement strand
GGGGGGGGGGGGGGAGGAGGCGGGGAACAGAATCCACCTTCAGAACAGAGGTCCAGTCTGGGACTATCCTAGTGCCTGCTCCACAACATCAGTGGTGACGGTGATGCAATTACCATCAGGGGGGTTGAGTTTGATACTGGTTTTGTATATATTCCATTTTTATTATTATTTCCCTTTTCATTCAAGCTGTTCTAGTTTCCTTTTCTAATCACTGGGTCTTTCTCCCTTTTTCCCTTTCTCTTCCCCTTTGAGGAGGGAGGAGGGTTAACAGAGAGTGTCTGTTACAGGTCTAAGGGGCCTCCCCCACCCTAAATTGTGACAGACACATTATTTTTTGTTGTTGTTAAAAAGGTAATTATTCATTGGTGTTTAATTCTTGCAGAGAGCCCTGCATTGTCTAGTGCCTGCTGTCATGCTGACAGGCATTTTGCTACATCTAATCTCTAAGTATTGTAATGAGCTTATATTTTGTCTTTTCATTTTTCATTCCTTACCTGGCATGGTTCCAAATCCTCCTAAAAGGCAATTTTACATGTTCTATAAACTGCCTTCTACCAGGTGCCTAAATTATTTTAAAATCTCATTTAACCACTTTTAATTACATGACATTGAAAGACAGCTAGCTCATTTTCCATACGTTAAAAAGACTAGCCTGTGGTGAATGACAACACATGCGCTTTCTTTGTTGGGGGGACCATGCTAATCTTGGGAATGTGAAGGGTTTCAAGGTAGCAGGCCTGACAGTGGTCTGCCATTGATTGTCACCTGGATTGGAGCAATCTGCTACCTTGTGGACATAAAAAAATAATCATCAGAGTGATCCTGAAAGTAGAACTATAGGCTGTGTTTAGGCCAAAACCTTAAAATGGAGTAGTTGTGCACTAGGACAGAGACAAGGTGGTAAGAGCAATGGGAAAGGTGCCAGGTGAGACAGTATCTCTCAGTGTGTACGGTTAGATAAGCTGGCTTCCGTCACTGGAACTCAGTTCACAAAGGGAAAATACTCAAAAACACAAAGGTCTTGTTAGGTTGAAACTTGGTTATAAATGACTTGAATTCATTGTCTGAAAATGCATATTAAAATCATAGAATCTGTGGTTGGAAGAGACCTTTAAGATTAAGTCCAACTTAAACCAAGCACTGCCAGGTCACTACTAAACTATGTCCATCAGCACATCTCCATGGCTTTTTGATCCCTTTAGGGATGGCAACTCCACCACTGCTCTTGGCATCCTGGGATATAATTTAACGACCCTTTCAGGGAAGGAATTTTTCATAATATCCAACCTAAACTTCCCCTGGCACAACTTTAGGTTGTTTCCTCTTGTCCTATTGCTTGTTACTTGGGAAGACAGACTGATCCTCTGGAGCAGTGGGCTAAGGCCAATGGGATGAGGTTTAACAAGGCCAAGAGTCGGGTCCTGTCCTAGGGTCATAACAAACCCCTGCAATACTCCATGCAGGGGCAGAGTGACTGGAAACTGCCTGATGGAAAAGGACCTGGAGGTGTTGGTTGACAGCTGGCTGAAGATGAGCCAACCTGTGCCCAGGTGGCCAAGAAGGCCACCAGCATCCTGGCTTGTATCAGCACTAGTGTGGCCAGCAGGATTAGGGTGGTAATCATCCCCTGGACTGCACACTGGTGAGACTGCACCTCTAATATGTATACCATGCTGGGACTCTTTCTGGTAGCAGGAGCATAATTAAGTTATCACAGATGTGAAATTGTCACTTACGAAGTGTAATGTAGCCTCAAGGAAGCTTTAATAAAGAAGGTGAACGTCATTAAAACAAAAGATTACTACTTTTATGGTGCCTAGTCCCAGTGTCTGTCTTACCTAGAAGCAGTGACAAGCGGTGCTGTGCCAAAAGACTGCTTTATTTTTTTCCCCTTGCTGTCACACCCAGCTGTCAGCTGGGCAGAGTGGCAGGGGGAAACAGTTATCCTGTCTTGGGTCAATATATAAGCATGAAATATGATAAAAAGATCTAGCAATTAGGTAATGTAGAATGAAAAATTACCTTGAGTTTCGCACTTGGCATGCGATGTGTTGACAATTTTCTGGAGATTTCCAGCCAATAGCCTTATGTCACAGGGTTTTGCAGGAGGGCTGAATTTTTCTTCTCAGACATGAAGGCATGTACCTAGGTACCATCTGCTGGTTACTGCTGTGCTTCCTGGCTTTCAAACTTCTTCATCGGTTTATAGAATGACAGTTTATGATTGATTTTTGCATTTTTAAAATTTAATTTATTTTTCTTTTCCCCCTCAGCTTTGATGATAAATGAGGAAAAGTTATTTCCGTATTTCTACTGCTGAGTATTCTGGCATTCACCTTTTGTATAAATGACTTTTTATGTCCATTAATAAAACAGGAGTAAAACGGAGCTTAAGATTATTCTGAAGTATGAAACATACCTCATTTACTACATAAGATGTGTCTTAGACACATAGTCCATGAGGATAATAAAAGCAACAACCAAAGCGAATTGTAGATACCAAAAAACCTAGGGGTTTTAATAAGAAATGTCACTGTAAATAATTAATGGGACTCAGAATTCCAGTAACAGAAAAAGCGAACTCCATCTCAAGTGTGTTTCAAGGTTACAAAATCTATTAGAAACAGAGTCTTTGCTACGGAGTGTGTTGTTCAAGTGCAGACTGAGAACGTAAGGCTGGCTGCACATGCCAAATTCTGCTGGACCATCACTCCATCCCCAGCAATGAATGCTAGGGGATGTGTGGGAATGGATAAGAATGGGAAAGGTATTTGTGAGCTTTTTGTCTCCATACCCTCCTGGACTCTACTTCTTGTTTCGAAGGTTCTTGAGCCAGATGCAGTTTCCATTTAATCCTCGATGTATTCCTCTTCCAGAATTTTGTCCCATATTCCTTTGTACCCACAAAGAGTTGGAACCCTATTACCCTTTATCAAGGAACTGCAAAAGTCTTCCACCTGCTGTGGGGGAAAAAAAAAAAAAAAATCACCTGTTGTCTTTTCAATATATTTTTTTTTTTATGGGAACTTCTTAAATAATATGTTGACCCCCAACCTTTTTTAAATCAAGCTCGATTTTCACCTTCTCTGATGAGAAGAAAAGGAGGGGCTGTGACAAAACCACACCCCAGCAAAGCAGGAAAACAAAGAGTGATGATGACTGCACAGCTGAACTGATGTTTGATATGGGTTTTAGTATCAGATGGAAGGTGTATGCTTTAAGTGTAACTGCATCACTCATTTTAGTGTTGTTTCCAAGGAAAATGAACCTTACAGGGGTGTATTCCCCCCCTTCCTACTTCTGCTGCTTCTGCACATGCTCCTTATGACCTCTCCCATACTCTCTAGTAACTTTTAACCTGCAGGCTAATTCTGACAAAGCTTAAGAAGACAAAAGTTTAAAGGATCAATCAATTCCTGACATGTTTATTTAATCACCAGCTAAGATGATGAGCTTAAGAGGCAAAAGATACTTCATAGGCATTCTAGCTTCATTTAGTTCTGTTTTTCATGGAATAACTCAAGTTTTCTAGACACTTCCTTTCTTTATCTTTCCTCTTGGTTCTGGCATAAAATGTCAGCAAAATTAAAGTAACCTTTACTAGTATTTGTAGTTCTTCCCTTAGGCTTTGTTATGCTTAGGCTCTGCCTGTGCTGATACAGGAAATAATACAGTAGCTTTTTGAATTTACAATAATTGCAGTAATGGAGGTAAATAAGAGACATCATTCTTCTGATTAAACAATTGGAATATTGATTTTAAAGTGTTTTTCAATTGCCGTGGTAAAAGATTGTTAATCCCATAATGTTTTAGGTTGTATGTTTAGAATTTGTTGAGTTGCTGATGCTTATATGGTACGGTTAAGTTCCAGTCAGATGCTACCTGTTGCTGCAGCTGTTTAGGACACAAAACTTTTAACACTAGTTGTGTTTCTTTTGGTGTGTTGCTTTGAGAACCATTATTTGCCAGTGCTGCGTGTAAGGCTTTGCTCACTGCGTTTTCATTTGGAGTGTAATTATCTCGGGAAAGGAGCCCTTAGGTTAGCTTCTCTGCAGAACACTGGGCACGTCCACAGTGTTACAAAAATATTAGCTACAAATGCTAGTAGCAGAGATGTTGCTACATTCACTTAATGCTCTGTAGAATACAGTAACAAAATTGTTGTCTGGTTCATGGTACTGTCCCTGGCAACTGCTAAAAATAATAGTTCTGCGATTAACTCTTGAGAAGAGATATGTTGCACAGAGAAGTCTACCTTACTACCAAATAAACTGCAGAGCAAGATGTTCTGTCTCTCCATCAGTACTCAGAATAAAGCTGACCAAGAATGCTGTGGTTATGAAGAGGTATTGCTCTAGTTAGCAATAGGAGAGGTTGGAAGAAGGATTTTCAAGGCAGCTAGATCTAATGATGCAAATGGCTTTATCAATTATTTTGGCTGATGCAAAATGATATTCCTTGTAAATTTGGAAGAATGGAAACTACGGTCCTTTTTGGTAGCTGATGTTGTGAAGCAGTAAAGCTTGCTCACTCTGTGTTCTGCAGCATCTTTAGAGGGAACCTGTGTAATTCCCCTGAAGTAGCTTGAGAAATATTTGAACAAGGTGCAATAATTGCAGCTGCTTTGACTGTTGCTATTACATTTGCTACATTTACAGGGCAATGCTATTGGTGTTAGCTATTGCCTCCGTTTGACTGGTATTCTAGAAGGGTAATCGGTCCCCTGAAATGTCAGATAACTCTGTAAAAAAGGATTGTGTCGTGGCTGAATGCGAGTCTTAATTATTGATATGTCTACAATTCAGTATGAACGCAGTGGCATCGTGTAGTGAGAACAGTGAAGCTGGAAGAAGAAATGTATAATGAAAGGAAACTTGTGTTTAAAATACAGGGGAGAAAAGATTTGTGAAGACTTGAGAAACTAATGCTCCATCTGCTTTTGTGAAATGCAGAATTGACATTTCCAGAGCTTTTATCCAGTCTAATGGTTTCTGGAAGGGTAGGTTTGTAGCATCAATTAGGAATACCTGAAATCGGTTGAAAGGTAGAAATGTATGTGTATTTAGTATTAAAAAGAAAAATAAAAATCTATCTATAGAGACATTGCAGAGGTTGCAGGTATCATAGATTTTCCATTGCCTAGAATTTTTGAAGCTTTTTCTATAGAGATACTTTAGCCTATAAAGGTGTATTTCATCCCTTGAAGTGCTTTAGTCTGTTTGAAAGTCTAAATGGAAATCCCTCAGAACAGACCAAGCAAGACCATACAAATCCAACTGATTGCATCCATAAAGCACTGTATACAAATTAACTGCTATTTTCTGTAAAAAAAAAATACTAGCAGTAGATGTCTAAAAGTTGGTGAAGTTATTTGCATATATGTGAATGTGTTTCAAGTGCCAGAAAAAGATGGGATTTATGTTGTTCTTGTCTTTTAATATGTTGTCTGGCTGTTTGATAAATTAGGTAAAAAAAGAATTCAAGTGTGTCATTATCCTCTGAATTAAAGATATACATACTGCACAGGATTACTTGGATCTTTTGCTGTTAGTGATCAATCTTAAATTCAAATGGAGATGATGTCTATAGCTGCTCATAATTAAGGCTGAGCATCTAATGTACTATTTCCCTATGTTTTTTAATATAAGAATCAGTGTGCATTTTGTTTGAAAATCAGTCATATGGTAGAGGACTGTGTGCATATCATAGACTGTTAAGCTGACAGCCTAACTGTAACATAACTGACAGCCAACCTAACATCTACTTATCCTGATAGGTTGTGTCCCATCCACTCCCCCCCGAAATAGTCTTATATGTGTAGAGCAATAGTGCAGTAAAAATGATGTTGCAGCTGTGGGTAACAAAATTTTACCTCAGAATTTGGGGTGTTTCTTTTATCTACCAGGACCCAAAAATTCTGCAAACTGGAAAAAAGTATGTCATTATTGATCACCTATTAAGCAGGTAGGATATGTTGTGGGGTTTGGGTTTTTTTTATGTTTTGTAGAACAGCATTCTGATTTGCCTGCCTGACTTGACATAGCACTTTCATTGTTCCTTACGTGTGTGTTTGGTTTGACTACTAGTGTATGGCAAAGATTTCATGACCACAAAGTGCAGGCCCAGTGCTGAAACAGCTCTGACAGCCAACATTCCTATAAGCAGCAGATTGTGCTTCCCAGAAATGCTGCTAAGTTCATAAGCGCGTAATTGCAGATCCTCAACTGATGCAACTCCCCTTTCTCTAATGAAGTAATGCCTCTTTTTAATTTTTTTTAATGCTCAGGAAATATTAGGGAGCTTGTCTTGCAGGGGACCAGGACATTGGGTCCCTCTGCTCCTTAGTGTTTTTGCCCTTACTTGCACTGTCAATTTGTCCCTCAACTTTTTCCTGCGCAAGCTGAGCTTTTGTTTTCAATCTCTGCTTTTTTTTCTCCTTTCATCTGTAAGGAGTGTTAAACCTCATTTATAACTCTTTCCCCTGCCACAGATTGCCAAATTGAATCCATTTGAACTACCTTCCTGCTCATATCTGTTTTCTGAAAGAATTTCATCACTGCCTGCATGGTGTATTCTTAAAATTCAGTCCAAGGAACTGGTTCTTTGTGTAGCATTTTAGGGATTATATATTAAAAAATGCATAAGCAATAAATCTTTTTTTTTTGAATTCACAACACTAGCAGTGCATACTACCCTCTGAATCAATTACAGATTTCATCAGTCCCACTTTATACCTGCTTCTGAATTTGTTTTAAAAAAGCTCTTATTTCATATATATATATATATATAAAACGGGTATGACAATTTGTCACTTTGTTACTTTTCTCTGTATCCAGGAGTGGGATCTTAAGTTATTAAAAGTACTAGTGTTTCATTAATTAAAGCACATTTATTCCTAGCAGCATGACAAAATTAGGGTCTCCTTTGAACCTTTATTCAGGCTTCAAGCCCTTATGCTCTATGTGAAAAAATGCTTCAGAATTATCTCTGTGCAGTGTTAAAATTTTTGGGAAATTAATCTCTCAAGGGTTTGTTTTAGGCATGGGGCTGTAACTGCCTTAATGAGGATTATAATGATACTTTCACAAAAAATATCCATCTAAAATGTGTTGAAAATAGTAAAAAAAATTGGGTAGGTGATATTTCATAATGGCAAGTTCCCCCTTAAGATCTATCAGATAAATGATGCACATATTTCAAGCTGTCTCAGTAGGTACTTTTACAGAACAATTTGGTAGACATCTATTGGAAAAGGAGGAAACAATGGAGAGGGGAAATAAAAAACCCAAAAACATTGACACCAACATCCCAGACTTATTTTCCCTCTTTATGTTTTGTTTTATCTTTAAACACTGCAACAGCAAACTAAATATCTCGGAGGATGTTCTTAGGATGAAGTTTTACAGTAGCGTTTAGGATTGACTCTTGAGCTGTTTTCAGTTCCCACAGTTTTATACCCAGAGATTTGTAAGAAGGAATTCTACTGCCTGTGATAGCACATTTTCCATTAGTCAAATTAAACCTGAGTTTATTGGATCTTAAAGGCAAGATCTTCTTAGTGATGTTGGTGAGATAACAGTAGAAACTGGTCTGAAAACCCAAGCTTAAAATATTTCTACCCTGTATTTTTGTGTATTATCCCCACACTGTATTTTTCCTGTGTGGTTTTGTTTGTTTGTTTGGGGTTTTTTGTTTGTTTGGTTTGGGTTTTGTTTTTTTTTTTTTTTTTTGGTAGTAAATGCAATCAAATCCATTCATTATTCCTGGTGTAATTTGGGACGGCTGCATTAACTTTCAACATTTTAAGAGTTTGGGATGAAGAGGCTGTAAATCAGTTGATCTAACTTTTGTACTGGGAAGGCTGATAGAAATGATATTAAGCAAAGTTACGGGATACATGGATACATTTGTTATAATGAAGCATTGGGAGGTGTCAGCATGGCTTTGGAAATTAAGTCTCAGAAATCAGAGCTCACTGAAGGGCTTTCTGAGCTTTTGATCAAGGGAGATTGGTAAATTCAGTATACCTGGTTTTTCAGTGAATTATTCTTAAGGTTGCTTCATAAAAACTCTTAAAGAAGCAAAACTGTCCTGAGTAAAAAAGATATCTATCTTGTAACTTTAAAAACTTGTGAAAGGATGGGAATAAAATGTCACTTTCAGAATGGAGAAATTCCTAAGTCCCACAGGGATCTTTGCTGGCATCTAAGTTATTGAAATGATCTTGGAAGCTGGGGAGGAGAATGAGGTGGATGAGTTCTCTAATTAGTCAGGGCAGTAAAAATGAAGATTGCATGTGAAGAAGTACAGGAAAGGTATTCCAGTTGCAAGCTTTGATGGTGAAGAGGCAGATGAAAGTCAGTGCAGATGAATGCACGGTAATGCACAAAAGTAAAATGGGTCCAAATGGTACTCGGGAAAGAAATCTTGAAGCCACTGTGGCCAGTTTTCTGAAAATTTCTGTGTAGTAGTGCCAAAAATGCTAATCAAATGAAAAGAATACAAAATAAACCAGAAAACACTACTGTGCCTTCCTTGGGTCCCTGTTTCTTCAGTTTCAGCTCAAAAGGTGCTGAGAAAGATGATAAATGTGATCTAAGTGGTAGAATGATGGCTGTATGAGGAATGAGTCAGAGTGGGAGTCTTCAGCCTTGGGGGTAAAATGTTAGGGCCCTGTAATATCCCGGCTGTTTCAGTGATGTTAAATGTGTAGTCAGTGTTTACTTTTAATCACACTATTAGAATTAGAAGCATTAAATGAAAAGAAATAAGGTATTTAAGACCCCAAAATAGTGTTTTTCACATAATGCCTAATTAAATTATAGAATTCATTGACACAAGCGATTGTGGGCGCTAAAGGTTTGCATATGTTCCAAAATTAATAAGTCTTTGAAAAAAAACCCTTCATTGACGATTGCTAATCACAAAGCTACTGTCTTAAAGAAATCCTGAGGCATGTGCAACGTCTGGGAAAGTATAATAGGAGAATCACTCTGCATACTTTTTATTATTATTTTCTCTTTATTAAGAATCCCCTACTAGTTGCATAACATTTTATCGTACCAGATGGACTTGTAGTCTGAAGCCATATGTCAGTGCTTGAATGACACAGAAGTACACTAGTTTATAGCTGAGGATTTGGCTGAAAAAAATCTGTGCTGAACTCTGTATTTTTCATTTGTATAACCAATGACCATATACCATACCAATGACCCCAAAAGTTAGTGAGTGTGTTAGAGTGCTGGTACTAGAGTCAGAAGAGAAAAATTGTGATGCTAAAATAACAAATATGGAAAAAGTTGTATGGATTTGGAAAGTAAGAAAATATTCTTCTCTGAAGCTATTTTACTCTATTTTTAAAGTGGTTCTCTAGGCTTAAATTATTTTATTAGTAAACTTATAAATAGACTACAAAAAGTAAGAATGTAATTTTTGGAAGCCATATTTACTTCCCCATGGAAGACAGCTACTTCATAGCTCTTTCTTTTGATAGCATATTGAAAACACGACTGTCTCATCTTTGAGGTGTCAGCAAAACTATGTAAAGTCAAAATACTGATGTTTTCTAAAATACAAATGAACATAAAATTATGTTTATGTAGAACCAACAACTGCTACTTAACCTGTCTTCTGAACATAGGTAGATTATTTTTCTGTGTACTTTGAAAAATCTTCACCTATATTCTTGCTAAAAACTACTCATTCTTTTTATTCGTCATAACAGAGGCACCCAGCTGGTCACTTCAAGTGAGGATACCACAGTGTGGATGTGGGACTTTTCAAAATGTGGCTGCATTCTAACTTTAGAAGGACATGCCCAGGCTGTATGGGACTGCTCATGGCATTCGTGTGGGGAGTTTGTGGCTTCTGCCTCCAGGGACAACACAAGTAAAATATGGATGTTAACAGGTATGGAGTTACTGGAGATACTTTATTAGCTAGTGATATCTCTACTTAGAAACTGCTGGTTTATGTTTTATCCCAGGTAGAGAGAGATGTCTAGCATCAATTAGTGGACTTAATTTTAAGAACACAGATAAAATAAAGGAAGTAGTGCAAAAATTAGAGCTTTGATGTGATTTACTAGATAAAGGCTTTACTAAATAGGGAGCTGGGAAGGACAAGATAGTGGAAAAAATATTAGCTTTTATTTTGTATCTGTTATTTGCATTGTTGATTTATTTTTTTCAAGGTCAGAGCTTTGTGGAACTTCAATATGTAATTTGAATAAGTAACTGAAAAAAAAATTAACTAAGTTTTCTATACACTATTTCTAGCTCATGAGTATACAACACACTTAAATTTAAGCTTGGACAAGTTCAAATTTTTTTTATTCCTCATATGTTTTGGCAAGGTGACTCCAGAAAATAATAAATCAACGTCTACCTCTTTATTTTCTTTATGATCAAGGCAAACATATTTTTATGAAGGTGCTTCCAGAATATTAGTATATTCCCACTTACCAATTAATTATAAGTACATCAACTTTCTTCAGTTATATTTGAGGTGACATATTTTGATTAATTTACACCTTAAGGTAATAGAATAGATTTATTTGTTTCCAAACTGCTCTTTCTAGATTCCTGGAAGATTTAGGAGTAGTGTTACTGACACCACTGTACTGTACTGGGTCTGATTTCCAACAACTGAATGTCATCAGTCCACAGACAAGTCTCCAGTCTCTTAGGTGTTTTCCCTGGTTCTTTATCATCCAGTCCTAATGGATTTTTCCATTTCAACTTTTTCTTCCTTTGCATCTGAATGAAGTGAAATGCTCCTTCAAGCTTGTTGGCTGCTGCAGGGGAAAAAATCTTCACTAAAAAAACAAGAGAATTTTTTCTTTCATTCCTTTTGCTTAAATCACTCACAGTCTGCTGCAATTGCAGTGGGCCCTGCAACTGAGACCTAGAGACCTCTTTTAGGTGAGAGCCTGGTGAAGTGGGAGTGTTGAGGGGTTTTGTTGAAGAAGTGAAGTTCATCTCTGATAAGCATGAATGAGGTGAGATTTTTTCACCCGGATTTTTTTGGAGAGCTAATTAAAATTCTGTCAGTATCAGATTTTCAGTCTTGCTTTCAAATTGTGAATTGAGGAAGCATTAAATAGTAATAAAAGTATTGTTTTCAAAACAGAATAAACAAAGTATCCTTTAATGAATTATTCTGAATTACTTTGGCTAAGCTGAGAGTTTAAAACAAAAACATAAGCTTGTCTTTGTTAAGGCTCGGGGCAAGCCCAGACGAAACACAGAACAGGATTTGTCTCTGTTATCCCCCTTCCCCCTCCCTCCCAGGGGAGAATAAAAAGGGGAATAAGGAGAAAGAAAAATGCCTCACCCACGAATTGGAAGTTAAGACTATAACAAATTTAATGAATAACAGGAGAAAACTAGAAAAAGGAATATTAAGGGTAGAAGGCTACAGAACTCTATACAAAACCTGCTCTGGGATGGTGATGGATTGCACAGCGCATGTGGAATCAGGCCCAGTCCTGCTGAGCTGCACTTGCAGCAGCAGAGCTCGGGAAGGAAGAGCTCCCCCGGAGTCCATCTCCTTGTTATGTGGAGTGTGGCAGGGAAGAGGAGGGGATAATAGCTGCCCTCTGACTCCTCAGGGTCCTAGGGTTACTAACGGTGTCCGTCCCCCCCCCCCCCCCGCCCCCCCCCGCCCCGCCCCCCCCCCCCACCCCCCTTACACA
>JANHGN010026727.1:25132-35141 GCA_024605025.1 Megaceryle maxima | reverse complement strand
GCAGGAAACTTCAACTTAAACCTTTGCTTAGTTGCATAATGCTCCCAACTCTAATAAATAGAGCCCTCCTTATCACAGCCTTCTTGATCTGGCTCTGACTTTTCCAGGGTGCTGGACTATCTCAGGTAGGCTTCCTGATTCAAGATGAGAGTCCTGTTTAGCACAGGGAGCCCAGCTTCAGAATAACAGGCATCAAGTTTTGCCGTGCTGCATGCATCCTTGTGTGAGAAATAAGTGAATCTGCTGCTAAGATTTTGATCTTTAAGAGAGATAGAAGTTGATAAATACATTTATATTTAAATGTATTTAGAAAAGAGGTGCTTCTTTTCCTTATAGAATAGACATTAGAAATATCTTTGGAACGAGTCTTCATGGGAAACACCCATTGCTGTGTTGGGACAGGGTGAGCCTCATTATTTAGCTGCTGAAATTTGTACTATGCATGCCAATTTGCATGCCAATGCATAGTATGATAAGGCTGTGGATGTAGAAAAAGGTGGCTGAAATCTAAAGTGCTACTCTTTCATTCATACCTGGAATATGTTGCACCCCATAATGGATTAAAAAACATTGGTGGAACTTGAAATGTTTGTATTCACAGAAGGTGCAGGCTGTTTGTACCATTTTCAAGTTTCTCTGTTGCCCCCTGTTTCGACCGACTCACTCTGGAAATGTAATTAAGGGCATCCATAACTAAATTATTCTCATGCCCAGCTAAGCTTTTCACTTATTGGAGGCTGCTGTTCTTGCCTCACTGGTGAAAAAGAATCCATGCATAGTCTGAATTATACAATAACTTTACCATAACTAACTTACAATAACTTACAATAGCTATACTGATGCATGTAATTCCAATGCATTGCCTTAAAGCAGATGTTCCAGATGGATGCATGGCAGTGATTTCATCAGGATAAGTCATACAAGAACTGTAACTCAACACATCCAAAGAAGCCATTCCCAAAAGAATGGGGACATTAGGATTGAGCAAATGAACTAATGTGGCATGGAGAGGTCTACAGCATCAAAACTGTCTTGAAATCAGAAATTTTCCTCATTTCCTGAACTTGTCTTTTATGAGTCTATAAATCCCCAAAACCCTTAGCTGGATTGTAATTGAGTAATTAGCATATTACAGCCAGATTGATTAACTGAAAGCTTCTTATCCAGACTTGCCTCTATCTGGACTTCCTAGCATGTAGGCCACTGTTAAGTTTGGCTAATTCTTCATATAAAATTTCAGAATTCTGAACTGTGAATAAAGCAGATTTTGAAATACTGAAATTCCGAACAGAATGACTTGTTCTTCTCTTTACACAGCCCTGATAATTGCATCTTACCACTTGGTTTCTGTTTATACTCTAGGGTTATACCAGTTTAAATGTATGAAATGTAGAAAAGTTATTTCTACTGATTTTGTTGTTATAGTAAAATGTGCATATGTATCTCAAATAGCACCAGCCACGTTAACCTCATTTTACAGAATGGTAGAATATGTTACAAGGCATGCAAAACAGAGAGATTTGCTGCTTATTATTTTTCATCAGAGTGTATCAGCTCCTTAATGAGACTGTATGTGAAAAACCTGTTGAAAGGTCACTTCTTTCCTGTGAATGACTGGTAATGGAATGTAAATCTGTTATTTTGATAATTCTAACAGACAGACGGGCATGCCTGCCAGCTGCCCTATAATCAGAAGAGCTGTGCTGCAGCAAGCTGGTGTTGAGTGTGAACTGTTATTTCTGTGTGGCCTGACTTGCAGAGTGTTGGTTAAATCATGTGCTTAGTGCTCACTGCTTCCTCTGCAGCTCCTTCTTTGCACAGGTCTTGGTCAGAGGTCTAGAGTGGGTGGAGTCCAAGACTTCACGAGTACACTTGGTGATGGGACTACTTCCACACCTGGGTGCCAGTGGAACACATAGCTAGCAAAGTAAGAGAAAGAAGGGGTACAAACACTTGCAGAAGGTTTTGTTCTTCCATGGTGAAGAGCTCTTATGAGTTCTCCCATAATGGTCTTTGCAAGTATTTTGTGTCCTTAGAAAGACTACTCCACTGTCTAATCCTATGCTCCTTCCTATTAAAACTGGGCTGGTGCTGGTTTAACATGTCAAGAATGCTTACAATCCACATCAGACAGAAAAATTTAAAAAAAAGGAAACAAAAAAAAAAGGGAAAAAAAAAAAGGAAAAAAAAAAAAAAGTGCTTTGCTTTGAAACCTGCTGCTGTAAGTAAATATCACAGCCTTCACATGACCATAAATACTCTATAAATAATACTTTTGTACATTTTGTTCTTGTTGCCCCTGCTGTGTCAGTGATTTTTAATATTCAATCTGGAAAAAGAATACTAGAATAACGGTAATAAAAATAATGAATATACTCCCCTGGTTTTATTCTTTTCAAGTAATCTTTGAGCATCTTCATCTTCTGGTAAAATAACACAAGAGGATTAAATTCTCTGCTCTTTTTACACATCTAATATTTTCATAGGTCACTTTGGCTCATCAGTAGCATCTTATTTCATATTCTTGCGCTGGATGTATGGAATAAACATGATCCTCTTTGGACTGACCTTTGGACTTGTAATGGTGCCTGAGGTGGGAATTTTTTAAATTATCATTAAGAACTGTTATGTGAGTAAGTGTCTCTTTATGCTCCATTTAAGAATATTAAGATGCACTAAGGTTCTAAAGCTGTACTTTCTATATGGACAGGTGTGTCTTCAGAAACTTGTCTTGAAAAATATAGGACAGAAAAATGTGTATAGGGCTGTGTCTTGAAAATGTCTCCCTATGGCCTGGGATGGTACTCAACTTCTTTATTTTTCTGTGGAGAACTAGGAAGAGGAACTGAGACTAAGAAGCAGTCTAATGGAGTATCTTGACTAAAATATGTACTGCATTAGAAAGATACATTCCAGTCCTCTGAGGTACCATGGGTCCTCTTTAGTTGCCTTAATCCCCACATGCTGATAAGGCCCAACAGGACTCTAAAGTCATGAGGGAGGCCCTTCATGTTTTGTGCAGTGTGCAGCATCACTGTTAGTAATGCTGCTCAGAGCAGAGGTGATTCAGGCAGAAATCACTTTAGTGAAATGTAATATTCTTCTAGTTCCTTTCAGTTATGATATTGTCTTCCTAAAAAGAGGGCTTATATGGAATGAAAAGTATTGTGTCATCTCCCTGATTTCACTATTCCATATCCTCTTAATCTTCTAGTAAGCAGATGGGAAAGAGTCAGGTAGGAATTTCCAACAGCTTCCTAGTACAGCACATCAATAGCATGACACATCTTTCACTGAAGCAAAACAAAACAGAAAAAAAACCAAAACCCAAAAAACAAACAACAACAACAACAACAACAAACAAAACAAACCAACAAACCAACAAACCAACAAACAAACAAAAACCAAAAAAACCAAAACAAAACAAAACCAAAAAAAACCCCACCAAAACCCAAGAGTTTTCATGGTAAAGGCGAGAAAGAACCCTGTGGGGACATATGCTGTGGCTGAGCAACCATCTTGCCAGCAGCACTGGGACTCTCAAAATCCAAAAACTTAATCCCTATAATTTTCCCACTCATTTAAACTAAAAAAACCCCAAATCAAAACCCACAATAAAATCCATATAACGCAAGAAAAATTACTCTTCTGGTCTTATCTGCAAGACAAACATGACACACCAGAGGAATTTGGACTTATGTGTTGCCTTTAAATGTAAGAGGCAGAGTTTGACAATACATTAATACCAGTGGAATATCACTTTAAATTTAGAAAACACCATTAATGCATACCTTAAGTGTAATTTCAATCATTAATGTGAGGGGCAATGAAAAGAATGGGAGACAAAGGTCATCACCACTAAGGAGTTTAGGAGCATAAACTAAGTCTTTTTAAGAAATGATGGATCACTGTTGCTTCCCTTTATTATAATAAGGGATAATAATCACTTGTCATTCCCTTTATTGGTATTTTTCTTTAAAATGTAAACTGCTCTGATTTTTTGGTTACAGGCTTTGATGGGGAAGCCATATGGCTCTTTACCTAGAAAAACTGTCCCAAGGGCTGAAGAAGCAAGTGCTATGAACTTCGCTACTCTGTGGGATTTTAGTGTAAGTGCATCAACTTGCAACACTGCATATTCATATGACTCTGATTATTGTGGGCTTTTACGTCATTCTTTAATATTCAAAGATTTTAATATGAAATATTTCAGGAGAAAATGGCAATAGAATTAATTTACTTTTCTTTTTTTTTTTTCTTTTCCCCCCTCCTCCCCTCCAAGTTCTGAGTATAAATGTTTCCTTCAGATAAAACATACAATGAAACACAATGTCCACATGGACACTTCAGTATAGTAGCACTATCCAAAGACACTTGGGAAAAAAATTTAAAGCTGGATTCATGCGTCTGGGTACTGGCTTTTGATTCTTTATGGATGAATTTCATCCTCTGTTTTCATATGACTAAGGTTCCAAAATTGAGCATGCAGTATGAATTAGAAAAAAAGAAAAGAAATTCCCATAATGTGCTCTGTAGGCTTTTTCTAAACCCCAAAGTGCTATTTTTAGCTTTTGTCAGTCTTAAAGAATATGCAGATATTTTAGCTGAATTAAGAAGCATATTGCTAATTCTTTACTGTTGATGAGATGTGCAGTCTAGCCTGTGGATCTATAACTCCTTTACTGACAAACCAATTAGTGTCAAGCTGATGGTATACTCCTAAATATGTCATACCACTTTCTTTTCCTGAAAAAACCAATTTTGTCTAATTTTGCATGTGTCATGTCTCTACAATTGGCCTTTTTATATAATGATGATACAACTTTGTATTAAGTCATCTGATGATAAATTTGGTATTACAATATGTTGCTTAGAAAGCTGTTAGGTTTCCCTATGGCCTGCAGTCAATGTCATCAAAAGGTACTTTGCTGTGAAAGAGTGCAAACATATAGTTAAGGTTTTCTTTCAGATTAATGGCAGCAGCATCCATTGAACTAAGTGTGACTTCTCCCTCAATCTACTGCACTCTTTCACTTCTCAATTAGCAACAGTAAACATGCATGTAATATTGGAAGCAGATTCATTTATTGGAAAAATAAACTCGAGCATGGGTTCCTTCCGCCTCCAAACAGCTCAGCCACTCCTGTTTTCAGATGTGTTGTTCTAAATATGTCATCACCACATAGATTTGGCCCATGAGAAGTCCCATTTCACCTGTGCTGGTGGGGAGAAATGTGCAGAGAGTGGAGCTCTACACAGGCAATCCCAAGAGAGGCACAGGCAGATTTTCATACTTGTCCCCTTTCCAACAAGAGGCCAGCTCTGATCTCTCCTGAAAAAAAAAAAAAAAAAAAAAAAGGTACAGTGTTTATGCTATAAATATTGTCATGTTTTAGTATGGATAATGTGTGAAGACATCCCTAATCTTGCATCATGCAGATCTCAAACAAGATCCCTTGTTTTTTGGCTCAATACCTTCATTAGGTATTAGTTGGGGATTTTGATAAAATTTTACTTGGAATTGAGTTTTAATATCGTATATTTTATAGTTCAGATAAGAATAAAAACCTAAAAATATCAGACTTTCAAGGCTCATTACAATAATGTATTTGGCCAATATTCTCATCTCAGCCCTTATTTTATATGCTAGGCTCTGAAAGGAGTGATAGAGACCTTCCATGCGTTCCTATCTTTACACAGCTGAAGGTATTTCAAGTGTCATGGTGAAAATGCAGTAGGCAAAGCCCAGGAAACAACATACTGAAGGACATGCAGTGGCAAAATTATCTCCAAAAGGCACTCCAGAGCTGCATTAGGCTGTATTGAAACCTGGGGTGAAATGGAATTATAGGAGGCTTTAATGCATAAAAAGATGCAATAGGTGTGCCGTTGAATTTGAACGTGTCCTGTGTCCTACAGATGTCTTACTAGTAATTAGTAATAAATGTGTTCTATAGCAATATTTCCCTTTTCAGAGAAGAACATATTATTATCTGCTATGTGCGGCATTTCTTTCAAAGCTAGTTTGATATGAAGAAAAATGAGATATGTTGATTACCAAATTAAGACATTTTGAATAATTTATCTGTTTATCATATATTGATATTTCATTTTTAGCTTAGAATTGTGAATTAGGTTTTCCAGATAACAGGGTGACTCATTTCACATACAGTAAGAGCTACAATAAATAAGTGTGTGTTTTGCAATAATATATAAGAGAAAGATGCTATTTAAGTAAAAATAAAGAAGCAGAAAGGAAATAAATGTCTTTCTTAATTCACAAAACCCTCTTACTGTATTAGCATCAAAATAATGCATGGTTTATCCAACAATTACATGGTCAAATACTCTGCATTTGACTCAAAAACATTACATCCAGCTGGAGCTTTGCCACAGCAGTGCATGTGCTGAGCTGCCCTTGTAAAGACTCTGGATACAATCTTCTTCTAGGAGGTTAGTTCTTGCTCTAACCTGAGGATTATCAAGAAGCTTTAGATTTGTGTCATTTTAGATACCAGCTAGTGTTTACAGTTAGTAATGGACTAGTAAATTATTCTGAAAAATAAGCAATCTGACCCACAGAAGAAAGGGTCATTCTCATTAAGATTTTTAGGAAAGTTGATAAACTTTGAATTGCAGTGAAAAAAGGTATACTTACATTGCACTTTATACAGCCTTGAAGTGTAAATGTTAAAGTCCCTGCATAATGAATAATCATCAATAAAATGAAATGAACTATCTGTTAGAACAGCAGGCAACAGTGCTAGACAGAGAAGGCATATGAGAATTTATAATAAAAAGGCTATGCAAGTAAATTTTAGTAATGAGAAAATTAAGTTTAAAATCTGGATTTTTTTTCTCCACGTAATTTGTAAAACAAACTTTGTAAACCAAAATGATTTTGTCCTTACAAGGAGTATGTGGATGAAAAAGTTTTAACTCATTAAATTGTAGATGAAGTGCCCATGAAGAGTTTTAAAGATAAAAGATCTGAAGGTTGACATGAAATATTCTAAGTTATTCTAAATGAAAGGAGTGATTTTCCATTCTGTGAGATTTATTGTAGTGATACTTATAACTGTTTTCAATGTATTAAAATGAATGTTTCAGTACATTGCTATTGGTACAATTTTTGTGCATATTTAACAGATGGTGACATTGTAATTGTTGCTGACTTTTCAGGGCTTTGCACAGTATTCTGTCCTCTTCTATGGGTATTACAATAACCAGAGGACAATTGGATGGCTCAAGTTCAGGATGCCTCTTTCATATTTCCTTGTTGGAGTTGGAACTATTGGCTACAGCTTTATGATTGTCATTCGAACGTAAGTTCTCCTTTGCTCTGGAATAAACTACATTCAAAAAGGCATATATTTCCACTGTTGACCATTGAGACTATCTTTTAAAATTTGATAATTTTAAGGGCAGGACAATGCAAAATCAAGTGCAAGGTCAAAGTCATGTAAGATTCCTTCAGCCCGTGTTTATCTTTTGTTCTGTACCAGCAGCAGTGTGGCAATGTTGTGCAAGCAGGAAAGACTTTACAGAAATAACATGACACTTCCTGCGAATTCAAAATGAAAAGTGAATGTGTAAAATAAGGAAAAGAGCTGTCAGCCTATCATTTCTTAATACTCCACATCTAACAGAATGTCAGCTACCACACAGAAAATTAAATTATTTTACCTTTAATGGTGCTTTATGTGTGTGAAATTCTTACGCAGAGGAAGAAGACAAGAAATAAAAATTTGGCAAATAATTCTTTGTGTGACTCACATTCAACAGCAAATGATTCTTAGCAAGACTATAGTGATTATGTCACATTTGCACAGTGATGTGGAAGAACTGATGCTACTGGTCATAATAAGGGTTCAGTGTTCTGTGGAATGCAAAATGAGTGAAAACTATGCTCAGTATAATGTTAAGAAGACAATAATACAGTAGGAAGCATAGGGGTAGGCAAAACAGGGCCTAGGCAGTAGAACATCACAGTAGTGATATATTAGCCTTTGACTGTGAAATTCTGGACTTGAATTTGGTCTTAGGAACAGAATTTAAATGAAATATTATTTTTACCTGAGTTCACTCCTGGAATAAACTGAGATAATTTTGATAGATTGTAAGGAAATTTGCCACCAGTGAATATAATCTTAGGTACTCTTGATTCAAGCAAGTTGACCAACCACCACAGTAATACAGTTAGCTGTAGTGGTGGCTTTAAAAGATGTCTACAGCAAAAAATGTCAGAGCATTGCAGGTCAAGGTTCAAGGACACTTGTGAATATAGAGAAAACTGCAGTTACTCAGTTACCAATGTTTTGTGCTGAAGTTGGTATTTTTCACTTGCATAAACACTAAATTAATTCATGTTCTGTTTTTAACATAGGACATGGTTTTCTGCATAGGGCAAGAAATGTTTCAGAAAAAAAAAAGAACAAACAACTCAGTTACATAGATGTAGTTTTGGAGGAGGAACAAACTACTACAATAAAAAAACCAATTTATTTATCCTGAAAATATATTGTAAAAAAATTTTTGTAATTGTTCTGGTTTAGACACAGTGGGAAGCTGAGCATCACAATACCCCTCCTGCTCCCCCTTAAATGCAAAGGAGAAGAGGGAAAAAAGTACAAAACTCTGTGGATTGAGAAAAGGGAGAATTTGATACAACAATGCAATAGGAGAACAACAATAATAGTAATTAAACAATAGACAAAGTAAGTGCTAAAACAAAGCAGAATGAATCGAGGAATGGAGGTGATGCCCCAACTGGTCTAAACTCCTGTCTGAATGTGCGCTTTGACTGGATGGACCCCCATCCTTATACAGCAGCCATGACATCAGTATTGCATGGAACAACCCATTGGATGGGTCAGTTGTCTATCCTGGCTGTGTTACACCTCACAACTTCCAGTGAAAATTAACCCTATTCTAGCTGAACCCAAGACATTATCTACTTCTTATTCTAGACCATCTACATCATGCCCAGCAAAGTTATTTAGCAAATACCAACATAAAATTTAATTCACTGTCTGTTCTTACCCAAATTTAAGTCCCCTTGTGGTACACATGGGACTTCCCCATTGTCCTGCATCACCCATCAGGTGTAGCCAGGTCCTTGAAGAAAAGCTATCCTGTGGATGAGTTTCCTTTTTCCTGAAGCAGGGTGGACCCAGACCATTTTCCCTGAAAGATTACTCATGTGCACTACAGGTATTTTATCCCCTTCTACAGCACATGGCAATTTTGATTAGTCAGGGCCAGCTTGACTGGCAGATCCTCTTGTGTTAGCTAACCAGGTGGCCTTTGCTAAATGTGTGTCCCAACATTTGATGGTCCCACCCTCCTCCCTTGCTTTCAGAGTAGTTCACTGTACCATTCAATTTTCCTGGAGGCTGGTGTATGATAGGATATGTGACAGACCCACTTGATGCTGTCTGTGCTTCTCAGCCCAGGAATCTATGAGGCTGTTTTGGAAATGAGTCTTGTTTTCTGACTTGATTCTTTCTGGTTTGCTGTGTTGCTGTTAAGACTTGCTTTTCAAGACCCAGGATGGGGTTACGGATGGTGAGAGGGGGCACTGGATACATTTCCAGCCATCCAGTGATTGCTTTTACCATTGTAAGCTTGTGGTGCTTGCCCTGGCGGGTTTGTGGAAGTGTGATATAGTCAATCTGCCAGGCCCCTCTGTAATTACATTTCAACCATCATCCTCAATAATATTGCACCTTTAAGTGCTTGGCTTGCTAGATCACAGCCCATGTTTCACATTCATGGATGACCTCTGCAATAGCGTCCATGACCAGGTCCACCCCTCAATCTTGAGCCCATCCATATGTTGCATCTCATCCTTGATGACCTGAGGTGTCATGGGCCTACATAGCTATAAATAATTCATCCTCACATTGCCACCCCAAATCCACCTAAGCCACTCCAATCCTGTCAGCCTGATCTACCCACTGGTTGTTTTGTTGATCTTCAGTGGCCTGACTCTTGGGCACATGGGCAT
>JANHGN010026726.1:6955-17500 GCA_024605025.1 Megaceryle maxima | reverse complement strand
ACTAAATGAATTCATGGTAAGGTGTGTAATTTCTCATCTGAAAAAATGTCAATAAAATGTCAAAAAAGGAAATATATATGCTATCAAGAATGTCCTATGAGCCACAGACTGCCTCCAAAAGTGCTTTGTAGGAAAAAATGTTGAAGAGAACAGGACAATACATACCAATATTAGTCTGTTGGCCTATATATACACTTCACCTAATACACACAGGATCTAGTTTTTCCTTGTGGGATTTTGTACCACTGATTTCTGTGACAACAACATTATATTATTATGAAGGTATATCATAATAAAAGTTATCTTGATTAACTAATTAGCTGAGTAATAGCTTTGACAGAAACATTGTGGAGAAGGAAAAATTCAGAGACATTTTACCATGAGAAGCATTCACACAGAGAAATTCCTTCCATGTTACTTTGTGTATTGTGTCAGTAAAGTGCATTAATTTATAAACAGGAGTATTTTAATCCAGTGTTGTTCCTTTTAAAATGGCAGCTACAGATAAACAGGAGAAAACAGTGTTTACTTTCCAGCTATGTGTATTGCAAATAATGATGCTTTGAAAAATAATCAAACACCCGTAATAAGTTTACAACATTATTTGGCAAAGTATACATACTAAAAGTCAAATATTTTTTCTTTTGTAAGACACGAGTTCAAAGTGTTGCTTACAGTAGCCTATAAAAGAACACAATTCCTAACACATCCCTTCTGTAATCTCCCTCTGATAACAGATTACCATTGCAGCTCATTGTAGCATCTTATCTTATCTTACAATATTCTTCTCAATACTTCAAATGTGTTTCTCAAGCAACCTCCTACAGAGGGTTTTGTGGTGATATCTCATCAAAACAAAACAAAAAAAACAAACACAAAAAAAAAGGAAAAAAAAAAAAAAAAGAGTTAAATGCATGTTATGGTTTGTCTGTATGACTCCAGCTCAAATAAAATGTCACTGTAGATTGTACAAATCACTATGAACAAATACAGTCTTCAAGCCTGGTGTAAAACATCCCCAGATAAGACTCTAAGACTATCAAATGCAGCTTTGGGACATGCTTTTGTCCCCTTCATCTTTAAGCTCACAGCTCAATCCAATTATCCACAATTTAGCCTCTGCCAGCAATTTGTGTACACTTGTATTGCAGAGGAGGATTTTTTTGTATGACTCAAGTGTAAAACTTTAGCTTACAAGCCAAAAACATCTTCAAAAGAAACCCATGAAATGAAATATTGAAAGCATGAGACAGGACTCTATGGTGCAAAAAATGACAGAAAAAGCCAGTTTCAAATCACATATACTAACTTCAACCTCAATGATAACCTTCTTTTAAATGAAATCTTCAAAACGCAATTTGCTTATTTTGTTCAACAGTAGGAAAAAAAAAAAAAAAAAAGTATGTAAAAAATTTTCTTCCATCAAGAACAGGACTGAAGAAAATTTTGTCTAGAGCTATATAAAGTTCTGAATTCCAGAACAGAAACCACTAGGACTTCAGTCAGCAGTTTTCCAGAAGTTAAATGCTTGTCTGTGTACTACTTTTTGACATTATTTCTACATCCATTGGAATTAGAAACACAGTATTAGGTCTTTGGTTCTATCCAACTAAAGCCATCCAGAATACAGACTTCTAGAATATTAATCTAGTCCTCAAGATACAAATAATATCCATTTTTCATGGCATACATTATTGTGAGAAACCACTCTGGCAGCTGAAGAATAAGTTACCAGGAAGCTTTCTCTAGCCCTTTTTAAACTCTAAATTTCTCACACCAAGTGAGAAGGCCAAGTGAGTTTCTGTTTACTTGATTCAGCTTGAGGTTTCCTCAAAATACAGCCACAGCCCTAAAATAGCTGTAGACCACCACTAGAACAAGACTGTTTTGTTTAGCTGTTGGCATCATTCTGGAATCCATTTCAAGTTCTGACTTGTATTATTTCATCTTGGTCACATGCTTTTAATCACATGATACAATTTTGAAGTCACATTTATTCTAAAAATGTATTCCATATAAAAATATCCTAAGAAATATCAGAGGATTTTCTAGTAGCAATGATTCCACTTTCCAGTATAATGGTTCTGGTCAGAGGTTAGCATCTCATCTTAAAACAGAAATTATGTACAAGATTTTATTAGCAGCATATCATCTTGCATAGCATTTGAATACATAGGCAGCAAAGGGAGGTTTCTACTAAAAAATTCAGATTTCTACCAAAGTACTAGGCTATTTGATAGGAAAACATTTGCAGGGCTAACCTAACTTTGTTTGGATCACCTATGCAAAAGAAATAAAATTGGTGGAGTCCAATAGTAATTTCTGAGTATTGTTTTACTACATTAGGGAAAAATTAAACCTCACCTAGGAAGAGGGGCCTAACCAGAATTATACTCTGTCACACTAACCTGTGGCTGCTGTCAGAGTACATCAAAGCTGTTAAAAGTATTGTATATTACAGAAGACAGGTCAAGTGGCCTTAACCTGGCAGTGGACACTGCAAGAAACATGTGACCATAAGATCAAAGAATGGAAAAAATAATTTTTCAACCACAATTCGCAATAATAAAATCTCAGCACATATCACATGCTACTTGAATGTCTTCTCTTCCAGTGATCTGGTCATATGGGGTAAAGGATGTGTTTCTGTTCTAATTAATTTGAATGCCTAACTTTGAACAATCCACAGCAAAAACAGAGTGGTTTGGAGTAAAAATTAGTTATTTATTTATATTAAATAAAGGTAACTGTGATTAATGCAATATATAGTGGAACAATAGGCTATACTCATCCCTGATATTACATTTATTTCCCATTCCAGTATGAAAGGATCCATAATCCATAAACCTAACAAACATGAAAATTGTACAGCCTTCAGGCCCACGATAAGATCTAATATGTAAACATTCAACCCAAATACTCCTATTGTTTCTCCAGCCAAGTGCCTTCCATTCACTTGTTATACTTTAAGCATCTTCAAGTTATCATTTTGAAATGATTTAATGACTTTTCAAGTATGGTTATGCATGCTTGTCAGCTTTCAGACATGCAGTACAAATGGTAATTATAACCATTCTAAGTGATACATCTTCCTAACGCTTCAGATTCAGTGAGTTAACCTTAAAGGCAAGGCAGATTTAAAGATGAACAATTTAGTCAGATAAAGGAAAACAAAATATAATTAGTCATTTGCTTATCCTTCAACCCTAGTTTACAAAACCATGGTGCAACTTTATTGAGATCAAAATTGAAGGGTGGCAAGGTTAATACATAGCTTTAGACCTCATGGTTTCATTAGCAAAAACATTACAGACTGCAAAGCTGAACTGACAGTAATGCTAGGCCCAAACAAAGTAAATAATTACTGGCTTGGCAAATGAGGAAGTACTTGCAGAGTTTGTTTACATTTGGGTTTTGGAAAATTCATGCTGGCAACAAGTCAAATACAGTTTGACTAGTAACTGTGACAATTGCTCACAGATGCAGCTGGAAGAACAACAAAAGAATGGATTTATGGTTCTTTTCTCCCCTACATTTTTCCCCTTTGTGCCTTTTGTCTTGTTCTGTTTCTTCTATATTTCTCTTTTTCTCTGCTTTTTTTTTTTTTTTTTTTTCCTTTTCTTTACCATTTTGGATCAATAACAAACTTGTAGCCACAAAGATAAGTGGGTTTTCACGGCAGATGGGCTTTGGAATGTATAAAAATCTCATGTTGCATTTTGTGTTTTGGCCATGTATCGGAAAAGACACAGCTGTGTTCAAGCTGCACTTATAAAAGCCTTGCTCCCTGACAAAATGTGTCAGTGCCCTCAATTCCTGTAGGCCTGTACTGGATTTTCAAGAAATATGCATCACTGCCATGCTGGTGCACTGTTATCAAACTTTATCAGATGACAGGAGTACAGAATTTTGTCTAGCCTCAATTCCTTTCATACAATTCATTGGTTGGCTATGTAGGACAACTTGTAATCACTTGGAATTCAAATAATAAGGCAACCCATGAAAATGGAAAATCATTCAACATCCTGTAGTTGATCTAGAAAAATTGTGAAAGTGCAGTTCTCTTTCCAACATTTTGTGTAGAGTGCAATTATTCTAAACACTGCATATATTCAACTTCCTAATATGTAGTAGTATCAGAGGATAAAGAATCAGTAAGAAACATTAATAAAGATCACATAGAGTCAGGCAATTATATAACATACAGTCAACTAATTATACACAGAAGACGACTAATCATGTAAACTAAAGACAAGTTTGCCAAGAATTAAAAAAACAGTAATTGTTAGAGCTCACTTTCAGACAAAGTGAGCAAAAGGAGTTTGGCCAGTTCTTGTCAGATCATCTCATTTCATTAAATGCATTTCACATAGGAAAATTAAGATTCCTAGTCTGATCAACAGAAACCTTTTTTATCTCTCCTATCTTAATGAACTACCAAACTGAAGACTTAATAACCCATGCTTCTGAACACTAGTAACACCACCAAAATAAATTCAAGTTAAGCATAAAGAAATTACGCATAAACAGAAATTTTAGTAAACACTTGTGTATCTTAGTTATTTTATAACTATTTACAATGTATTGTCTATAGTATGCCAATGTCACTATTTTTTTTTTTAGTCCCAAAATAATTAAAATACAAACTGTGTTAAGTGTCATTTCTGCATTTCACAGAGCAATTTAAAAATAACACAAGAATTTTCAATGCTCATTGCATTTGTCTCAGGAAAACAAAATTAGAAGGAACAGTCCTCTCTGAAGAGTGATCAGGCCAGGAAATACTAGGAATAATCCTTCAAGACCTTGGTTAGATGACAAGATTTTAACAGCTTGCTGACGTTCACTGATTAAGGACCAGAAAGGTCCATGTGTGCTGTCTTTCCAAGCTATAGATGCATCGACATCTGCATATCGCATAAGAGATTGTCTTGTGACCAAGATATGGTTTTATTTTTCTTTATCTGTTCTGTTATGCTCTGTGCAGGAGACAGCATGTAGGAACAGAGACAAAATATCTGTGGAAAGTTGCAATGTACAAACATTCTCAACTGAAATAAATGAAGCTATTCAGTAAACTGAGTATTGTTAACTGATACCATTATCACTAAGTTTTCCAGTAAACTGCTGGGAAAAAAGTGAGATAAAAAAAAGTTTGGAGAGATTAAAGCTCTCAACTGCTACAGAAAAATGTACATTTGTAAGTACAAATCTAACCAGGGAAAAATCCCTAACAATTAAAAACAGTGAGAAAATGGCATGGTGAAAAATACTTCCAGATGGGGTTTGAACAGCGTGCAATATTGATTAAGGTATATTCTAATCAATATACAGATAGTTCAGTGCTTAATATGCAGTGGCTATGATGGTCTAAAAGGAACGTTGTTCCACTGAGTGCAAAGGTTAGATACTTATGCTCTGACAACTGTGGAGATGCGTTTCAGCCTAATTATTATGGGGAATCAGATTCTTACACAAAATGCCAAAAGTGCTAAATATCAAGGAGGTAGGCAACATTGGCAGAAATGTATAGCTTGATTTTAACATAAACATTATTTGAGTAAACCTTATAGTGACATTACAACAATATTACATTTATCACCTTGATATCAGTAAGTGTCCTCTAAATTTACCCGTTAATGTTGGTGAACAGTAGAGAACATTGGTGAACTACATGGAAGTTTTAATTTCTTTGCAGAGAAACTTCATTACACTCTGTATTTTGGAAGAAATACTTGTTTTTCCTTATCTTTTGTCCAAACCCCATAAATATTATATGGACATGAGAAAATTTGCCTTACTGTGGGCACTTTATCAATACTAATCTGTAGGGAATGACTCTATAGCTGGTCCAGAACTCACAGTGTTCTATTGATGCCCAGTGCCTAGAATAAGTGACTGTGACTCAGTGAGTGACACATTTATCAGCTTTATTTTTTCCCTTACCCAGCATAGGAAACTGGTTTGAAATAGCACATTCTAAATTTGCACATATCTGCCATGAGCTGACTTATCTTTGATTCTCTGCAACTGCCTCTCCAGGTTTGATGGGACTCAGCAACGTGGCACAAGAGTTATGTCAGTTTTCACAACCAGTGTCAGTGCCAGTTCATGAATTTGCAGCTGCCCTATTCTCTACTGATCAAAACCTTTTTGATCTCAATCTTTACCATCTATTATCTCATGACTAAAGCAGAGGAATAATTTTCCAAACTCAAGTAATCATCATCTACATTAATCCAGGTCTGGGTTGGTTTGCCCCAAGAGCATTTTAATCTTTTCAAAGATCTGAATTTATGTATACAAATACATATATCTGACAGAAATCCAAGATTGCCTTACTAATATGCAATGTGTTCCACTAATTCCTTCAGTGATAAATCCCAGCTAACAGTAATGAACATCTTTGAGTATGCATCACAAAGAGTTTAAAAGTTCACATAATTTTTAATTTTAGAAAGGTTGGTAAGTATTTTCCAAAATTGAAAAATATTTGCAAAAATGCTTTGGAGTAAATCTGAGCAACTTCTGTGTTCATCAATTGATATCTGTGACAGTAGGAGAAGCAATTTTTCAGGAGTGGCGCCTGATTTTGTAGACTTACCTTGAGATGTTAGATAAATATATTATATTTGAAGATCCAAATGCAAGTTGCGAGCTCAAACAGGAAAAACATAATTAAGGATGACTAAATGTAGTATCTCTGTCTTTACTAATATAATGCATCAGTCCAGTGTAACAAAATACAAACAAAAACATTGCCATGGCACTGATAAGAGATTATACATTTACTCTAGGATTACACTAACAAGTATCAGCAAGGTCTAGGTTGAACATGCCCTGAATAATCTGGAATGCCTGGCAGAAGTTTTTACATATCAGAAGATTTTCCTAAGCAGAGCAAAGAAAATCATTTAGTATGGTAAGAGATTGGTAATTGTTTTAATACCTCAGAGGGTTTCTAGAGCTATTCTACCTCACACTCCAGAGTTGAATATATATGAAATATTAAGACTTAGAATTAAACCCTCTGAGCTAAGGGAAGGACAGTGGAAGTGAATGTTTTGCCCAGGGGGTGGAAAAAATGGCATTTGATCCCACTGTTCTGACTTACGGCCCTCACAAGCAGCATTTCCAAAACACAGGAAGTACCATTAGTAGTTACAGTGCCTTGGTGAGGTTTTAGCAGAGTTTATCTGATATTAATTCATTGTAAGATGAGTGGAAAAGAAAATAAACTTCAATATCAATTCAAGTATACAAAGTCTCCATATATGTGTTACTGCTTGGAGATAGAAGAAAAAGTGCATTTGTCTGTAGATGTCTGGTAGATTGGCTGGTTGCTTTAAAGTATTTTTAATGGCTTCAAGAAAATAGGTCTGAGCATAATTAAATTTAGTACAGACTACCTTTTAAGAAGCATAATGTATAAGTTAGGATTAACATTTGAGAATTCTATACAGTCCCACCTACCTACCAAAAAAGACCTAGGAAGCCAGAGCAAATCACTAGGATTCAGACTGATGAATTTTAAAGGATTGAACTTTAAGTACAAATGTTGCGACCTAAGACACCACCAGTCAAAAGAGATAAGAACCTGACAAAAAAAAAAAAAAGAAATATTCAATGTGCCCATTCTTTTTACTTAAAATGTAGTTTAATTTGTTTTTATAATATGATCACCTCTTTGCACATTCATAGCCAGGATTTTGAAGTCTAAAGTGAATTTTCAGATAGGTATATATTTAAGTACTATAAAAAAATCATGCAATATGAATTCAAAATAATAATTTCTCTCTCAAATATACCATTGAAGTCTAAAAGATAAGAATAAGTTTTATTTTCTCTTGCTAGAGAAAAATACTGAAAGAAGTAAAATCAAATAGCTATATTATAACAAAATGTTAGATGAAAAATGTCCTCATACAGAAAAAAAATAAACCATTAATTGCTATTGAAATCCACTTTTGCTGTGACTCTTGCAAGCCATCACCAAATAAGTCAATAATCCTACTTTAATATCATCACCTCTTCCTGTCTGCTGTTGCCTTTTGCTTTTCATTGTCCTTTTGCTTCTGCATTTTCGTATGAAGAATTAGACCAAAATATCTTTAAGACAGGGACCTCACAGAGCTTCTGAATACAATAAACAGCCTTAGCCCAAACTGGGGAAGTGTGAAATAATAAACAAGCCAGCCAACCAGCCCTCACACTTCATCATCTCCCAGTGGCTTGCAGTAATATTTGAATGCATTGTTCCATCTCATAAAATCTGTCCATAATACAGTACTTTTGGGAATCAGGAAATAATGAAATTGCTGTCACTGCTGGCTCTGTCTACATTATACCAGGGCTGAGTCTGATGTGGCAAAGGGACACAGAAACCATGTCTGCTCTGCTTCCTCAAAAAAATGCAGTCAGGCAGGTCAAAGATATTTCCCACTGCACCTCCATGATCTTACATCTTAGCATTCTGCAGACTAAAGGCCTACCTGGCCAATCAACCAGAATTTTATCTTCTTTTGGTTTTGTTGTCAAACAGAAAGCATCAAGCTAACCAGAATTTCAGGTCTAGGACATTTTAGCTAATAGTCAAGAGGTAGTAAGCAATAATATTGGGAATGGGTTTAGAGCACTTACAGCATTCTCACATGATGCTGGTCATTGAATTGAAACAAACCTATTCTGTTGCTTCAAATCTATGAAAAGATAACTTTGTCACCATACGTTTCATGCCATATTGAGTATCCTTTTTATTTCTCCACTCAATATAAAAGACAGGGAAGGTAAAGCAGAATAAAAATCATGTTGTGTGGCATTTCAAGAGAAGAGCTTTGCTGCATTTCCTCAATGTGAATCTCATTCCTAATGACAGCTGATATACAGGTCAAAGACCATCTTTTGAGTCTGCTCTTACTGAGCATGTAAGCACACTAATGGGTTTTACCATAAAATCAAGCAGATTATTTTAAACCACTTTCATCTTTTAAGTGACTGAAAATCTTCAGTATGAGTTCAAAGACCAGACAAACCACACACAAAAGATGTTCTATATTCCCCAGACTCCAGGAAAGTTTAAACCACAGTTCTCATGGAGAAGTCGTGAGATGCAAATCGGTGAATGGGCTTTATTAATTCAGCTGTTACCTTGTTTTGTTTATGTACTCCTGGGCAGAACAGTGGTTCTGTTAGATTGAAGCTGTGCTAACTGCAGGAATATATACCAAATTAAATGCACAAAAATTGAATATGCTTAATCCAAATTTAAGAAACAGGGTAATGAAATACTGGAATAGGTTGCCAAGATGGGTGGTGAAGGCCCCATCCCTGGAAACATTCATGGTCAGGTTGGATGGAGCTTAGAGAAAACTGATCAAATTAAAAATGTCCCTGCTCACTGCAGAAGAGTTGGACGAGATGACCTTTAAAAGTCTCTTCCAACCCAAACTATAATATGATTCTACAACAGTGGGGTTGAAAATAGTACCTGAGGCAAAATATACTGCATTTAGTAAGATCATAGCAAATACATATACTGGGAGTTTTGTGGGTGGAAGAGTGATAATCCATTAATAGTGTCTTTAGAGAAGAGCTATATGTGATGTCTTTCTAAGGTTTGAAAACTGTAGGCTTTCCTTTATATAACCCAAAGTTGCTCAAGAACTCTGACAAATCCATGGTAGGTGCAAAAAAAAATGCACTCAAAAAAAAAAGTAGAAAATAATAACAATACACCCCTTAGATATGGGAGAAAAACCTACTTAACTACTCTTTCTCCCTCTCTAAAGAGTTGCCTCATAATTTTTCTTTTTCTTCCTTAATAAACTCCACCCTCTTTCTTAAAGTGGTAATAAATCACACTATTGATCTATTTTCCTCACATAGAAGAGTTTCTGAGCATACTCTTTTATTTTAAATAAATATATCTGCATAACCTTGTACTTCATTAACCATGCTAGAGGCATCACTAGAGTAACGTGTTTCTTGAAAGCCCTGCTCCGCAAAGCAACAGAGAAATCTTTTTTTCATCTATACCATGTCTTCTTTGTTCTTCATAGTCCCTCTGGGCTGCTTAGACATACAGCAGCGCCCTACCCTGCCACACTACTCTCACCCTCTGGATCCTGAAAGGTCAGAACACAGATCTCTAAATCACATACTTTGGATCAAATTTATCTAATAGAAATGTCTGCAATTATAGCATTAATGAATTAAGAGCATCTAATGTATAAATAAACTATAGGCTTCATTTAGCCATGTAATTATGCTCAATAGAATAAAAATATAAATACAGAAAAGCTAGAAAATAATGAGCAAAAATATGTCACCAAAATCTTAACATTACCACACACCCCACCCACAAACACTCCACACATCTCCACCTATTCAGTGAAAAGTACCACATAACTAAAACAATGATTATTTTGTATTTTAGGAGACAAGTAATTTGATCAGTAGTTGTTTAAGACCTATTACAGGTATTTTGACTTTTAACTTCTGAAAGTCTGAAAAATTATAATTCTACTATTGTTATCATATTTTGAA
>JANHGN010026725.1:0-23386 GCA_024605025.1 Megaceryle maxima | reverse complement strand
CAGGCAGTGTCTGCTGCTGGCAGTGATAACACCCCATGTTTAGAGTTACTGCCAAGGATTGGTGTGCAGACCAAGGCGACTGCTGGATCTTGTGTACCACACTGGGGAGTGCAGAAAAGTGAAAGGCCGCACCTGCAGGGAAGAGTTGACAGGAGACCCCAAACTGACAGATGAGGGATTCCATCCCATACACATCATGCTTGGCATAAAGCTGAGGGATCACAAGGGCCAAGCTCTCAGCTCTTCCTCTTTTCTTCAATGGCCAGCATCTGAGGAGGACTCTGTCCATTCTGCCTTTGATCCTGATCTGTGTATTCCTGAATCCAGCACCAGAATCCAGCTCCTGAACACAGTTCCCTTCTGCTGCAGGGCCCAGCCTGGGACTTTCATGGTGCCTGCTCCACAACATCAGTGGTGATGGTGATGAAATTGCCATTGGGGAAGTTGGGTTTGATAATGGTTTTGTATATATTGCATATATATATTGTATATATTTGTGTATATATATTCCATTGTTATTATTTTCATTAAATCTGTTCTAGTTTCATTTCCTAATCACTAAGCCTCTCTCCCTTTCTCTTTCCTTATTCTTCCCTTTCTCTCTCCTTATTCCCTTTGGGGAGGGAGGGGGGTTAACAGAGAGTGTCTGTTAGGCTGCCCTGACCCTAAACCTTGACATACACTCATCTATATGCAGCCAAGCACACTGGTTGAGAGAGAAGAAAGAAAAGTGCATGTTTGGTCTAGTAAGGAAAGCCTCTTCTCTGATCATGATATAATCTTACCAGCAAACTGGCAGAGTGTGGATATTGACAGCTGTGGACAGTTTCTTCCTCCATCACCAGAATGAGAACAGGGAATACATTTTCTGCAGCAGGAAGTTACAGACAAAGAAGAAAACTCGAAGTAGGATGAGCTTTTGGAGTATTTGCTGTTATTCTTGATACCTGTAACCCTCCACATCATTAATAAGGCAGTACTGTAGATTTTAATCCAAAAACATATTTCCAGTACTCCCATTTTTAGGAGAGAAACTGTGATGCAAATATATTCTAGAATCTCAAAAGCTGAAGAATAATAACTAGAAAGCTATTTTATAAATACAACCATTCTGCCATTGGGGTTTTTGAGACTTTTAAGTCAGCAGTTAGGGAAAGGATGGCAATTTAATCTTTTTTCCTCTCCTTGACCAAGAAAAGGGTTTTCTCATTGGGCAGGCAAAAATGCCAAGCAGGCAAAAATGAAAGTTTAGTCTTATTTGTTTCAGGATATTAGTATGTCTGAGAGCTCCTCACAACTCAGAAACCTCCAATGAGCCTAGAGAGCAAGTCCTTGGTATACCACTTCTAATGGTCAGTTAGGCAGCTCTGTTCCATCATCCCATTCTCAGTGCCAAAATTAAACACACTAATAAAACATTAATGCTTTGGAGATACTGATCCTTGATGAACTCCTACAAGGAAGCACTGACCTCTTGAGTGAATTATTATTTCCCCTGTAATGGCACATTTTACACTTGCTATGAAAGAAGCTAGTGACTCCCCAGCTGACCTATGTTATAAACCTCCATGCTGCTAACCTTCACTGCTTGCCTTCAGTGATCTGTTTGATATTTTTATATGAAAAAGGCTGGGAAAAATCCTCTTCACTCAATGTGATCCTGTGCAGTTTTCTTTAGGTGAAAAGGCAGTGTTTCACTAGGGAATATATGTTCTTCACTTTGAGAATATGAAATATTTTTTCATCAGAGCCACTGGAGAGCATTTCTTAGCTCAATTTTAACAACACATTCTGAAGTCTTCATATCAAAGAAGCAAAATAGCCAGTAAGATGCTGGAGAGAGGGCAGAGATGGGGTACACCCAAACCAAAATATACTTAGCTTCAGTTAATTTCTCATTCTCTTCATTTTTAAAACCACCTGGCCTTCAGCTGCCATTGGTACTGCTGAGAAATCATTTACATTCTTGTGAGGTTTTACTTTGACTGGGATGGGAATTTTCAATGACTTGTCTAAGAAATAAAAATGTCAGTCCTTGAGAACTTGGCAGAGGGTGGAGAAAGCAAAAAAACGAAAAGAATGATGCAATTATGGGAAAAGTGTATTTATTTCATAGAAATTTCATTATGTTTCCTCAGGAGAAAATTAAAGCAACTGTGCCTAAACTCAGTGCTGTAAAATGATAGAACACCTTGCCCAAAAATCAATGCAGTAGCAATGGCTGGGTTATTAGTTGCTCATGCCTGAATTGTGTAGTGAGCATCTGAATTGAAAAACCAGCCAACTTTCTACTGTCCATCAAAAAGAGTGCTCCTGGCAGCAACAAAAGAGCCCCTGTGACATTGAGGATCCTGACAGCCTGCCTTGGAAAGGAGAGTTCAGCTTGCAGTGAAAACAAATCAGGAGACTGTGGTGGATCGAAGAATGACTCACCCATTGTTCCATGTTCAATAACAAATTGTGCATTGTTTGCCCCTCAGCAATAGTTAGCTCATTAATTTGCTCAGCTACTTTGAAAACAAGTCACCTCCTTCTGGTTCAGCAGACCAAGAGGATGGGGGTTAGAAACCCCAGCATCATAACTGTAATAAAGAGGGTAATTCTCTAGTGACATCTCCTTCTAATAAAAGCTTTGTGAGGAAGCTCAAATCAGCTACTTTCAAAATGAGATAGAAGTATTGACTCAGATCACCTGTCTGGGACAGCAACTGAAGCCCTGAGGCTTTAGTTTATAGTCCTTATGCATCAGACCAATGCAATAACAACTCAAAACAATCTTAGGCAGAGCTTCAATGCAGTGCAATGGGTTGGTTTTATTTTTAAAGTGAGATTAAGGCATATTTTTGCTTTTTAAAGAAAGGCAGGTCAGTTCCAGAAAGCAGACTGTAGCCTAGTCCTACAGACAGTTGCATCAGCTCATTAGTTACAAGAGCAGCCTTATCTTAAGCTGATATCACAGGCACACTGTACAGAGAAACCACCATCATTGGCTCCTTCAGAGACCTTGGGGCTGTCATTGCTCTGTTCTCCTGCAATGCCCTTGCTGAGTTTAATGGGCAGCATCCAACAGACTAAAGAAAGCTGCTGCAGCACTCCCAGCTGCACTCTGTGTGGGGTGTTGCAGCAGAGACTCCCCCTTTAATTGCAACAGCAATCAAAGAACACACAGGGATGAGAGCATTTCTTTCTCTAATTAAATGGTGAACACTCATAGAAAAATATTGTTGAGATCAGTGAGGTCTTGCTCCATAGGAAGGTCTCAGGCAGTACAGCACTGTAATGCTAATTCTGAAGAGAATTTCACTGCCCCAGAGACCGTCCCTAATTGTCTCTTTTGGCAGCAACTTGAACAATTTACTTCTCTCCCATTTTCACCCCACAATTCTTGAAACTGCTTTTCATTTTTCTTTATTTTATAGTAGTGTGTTAAGAGGGAGGGTAATTTAATATCCAATTCTTCTCTCAGCTCTTGACCCAGAAATAGCTGTAAACAGCAAATAATGTGCCTAACATCCCAAGCCTCTGTCTTTGTCACTGTTCTTGACAGCAAACCCTCTGAGGAGTGCAAGACTACCAGCTTGTCCTGCTGCTCACCTCATTTTCAAGCACAAATGCCCCTCCAGGCCAAACACACAGGGAGCAACAAGCAAGTCTGTCTTCCAGCATCTGTCATGGTGTTGAATACCACCAAGTCAGAAAAGAGAACATACAGTGGGAGGACCTTTGCTTTCTTTTAGTGTGTGCTTTGGCCTTTTCTGTCCTAGGAGTTTCACAGTGGGAAAGACCAAACATAGTATCTTTCATAGTCAAGATCCACTCGGTATTTCTCCATGATGTGGTTTCAAGGTCTCACTCTGCCTGTCAGAAACATCTTAAGGACCTGCTGACACAGGCAGAGAGACACACAACCCTTCAGGGTATCCTGCCTGGATCCAGAAAGGGATCAGTCACACAGGAATAATGCCTTATTATAATGCCTTTATGCCTTGTAAAGCCAAGTGCATATTAAGGTAGAGGGGTTAGAAATGATTTCTGCCCCTGTATTTTCTCCTGCCTGATCCCCCAGGAGACTACCTGGCACATTGACCTGGCCAAGTGGATTGATTCAATTGAGAGGATTATTTGGGAAGAGCAGAGGTGAGGCAAGAGCTCTGGCCATCCTAACCACTATCCTACTAGGGATCCCAGTGTGATAAATGTAAATGAGGCTTGCAAGATGGCTTTACGTCTTTCAGGTTTTGCAGGAGAAATGAGTGAAAACAGGAACAGTGCTATAGACAGTAGATTTTTTTCTTTATTTGATCTGTGAGATATCAACAGAAAGAGACAGATTAATTGGAGTAATTAATCTAACTCAAAACATACGGATAAGGTAGATCTTCATAATCAGCATTGTTTCATTAAAATGAATCAGTGAAAATGTGTTTCACTGCAGACTACCTTCTAATTTACATCCCCTCCACATACAGTGTGGGACCCAATAAAAGTGCACGATAAATAAATACGCTTTTTAAAAAAATGTATTCTTAATAGCACTGCCTAAGGAAAAATAAAAGACTGGAAATCTTTTCTGGTAAAAACGAGAAACAAAACCTCAAGCCCATGTACAAAAATGTGCCTCCTATACCCTGACACAAGAACCATTCATGTGCAGAAAGGTTCAGCTTTAATAAATGGTGTGATAAATCACTGCTTTCACTGAACATGTTTATAATGCAGAATAAGGTGATATGGGCTGGAGATATCTTAGCATGTATTTCAGTCTCCTTTCATTTAATTTTAAATGAATACAGACAATGGGATGTCTGACTGTCTTAGAAACTTTCCTTCTTTGTCTGAGGCTTAAATAATCTAAAGGAGAAGGAGACCACCTTACTTAGTGAGGAAGCAGAGGGGGAAAGTAGTGTAACAGTATTTCCTGGTCTGCATAACTTCGATACCATGTTGATCCCAGGGGCAGGATTCCTTCATCCCCTTCTGATCTTAGGCACCACCAGAAGTACTGGCTGCACTTAGCTAGATAGGAACCTCACAGGGTGACAAGGTTTCCTCTGGTCTCCACCCTGGCCTTGTGCTGGCACTGCCTTTAGGCACACATGCAGTGTTAAGAGCTACAGGTGACAGCCCTCTCCTGCCAGTGCCATAGAAGGTCTTAAACCAAATCACCTACCAGAACCAGATGCCTTTAATGCTTCCTCTGAGGCTCTCTGCAAATCCCAGTTCCCAAAGGCCAGAGTAGAGAGTACTGATATAGATACACTGATATAATTTCTCATTAATTAAAAAAATATATTAGGCTGGCTGAAGGATTCAAAAATATTTCTTATGCTCTGAATATGGATGCTAGTTTCCAGTGTCTTTGCAGTAATTTAACTTCAAGGCCATTTGAGAGGAAGTGTCTGCCTTCAGATTGGCAACAGGGAACCAAACAGTTGGGCTAGATAAAAATATATCCTCTCATTCTGGTGGCCTGGTAAGAGACAGTGATGAACTTAATAAAACATTCTCTGATCCTTCCTCAGAATATGGGGTGCAGAGAGAGAAAAGCGAGATGCAAAGTGAACGCACACAGAATAAATAATTAGTGGCAATTAAAAAAAATTTAAGAATGAGATAGGAAGCAATCCTCAAAGAAACCATTCAAGGAAAGGCTCATGCTAAAAACTGGTTCTTATTCTAAATTAAAACCAGCATCAGACTACTTACAAGACAAGCTATTTATTTATGTCAAAATTTCCCAGCCTGAGATGCCTAAAAGAAACAAACATTTGGTTCAGGAACCAAAAATTGCTCTCAGAAAATTAATGTAGACTTAGCTTAATTGTTAAATTCTAAGAGTAATTCTTTTAAGCTCTGTGGAAGTCAGGTCTTTGGTCATGTTTTCTCCTCTGTGGATACCTAAAACAGAGAGAGGGTTCAAAGACTCATCGAAAAAAGTAGGCGGCATTTGTCCAGTGTTGAGGCTTCTGAGGAGTCCACTCCCCATAGGAGTGCAGACCTGATGATCAGATGTCCTGTTATTTAAGATTCAAGAGTTCACACCCCAGTGAAAGATTATATAACATCCTGCAGTGAGGAGCAAACAATCCAAGGAGAGTATTACAATTTTCAAGGGACTTGGGCATGGCACTACTTGTGAGTCAATGAGTTATTTTAATATTCATATATCAGAAAATCTGATGTAAGAGTTTAGAGGCCATGAATCCAGAGAGAGGAAACATGTACATTAATGAAGGTGAAAAGATGGACAGCACACACAAACAAGGCTTCAGAAAGGGTTGTCGTGCACAGAATATTGATTTGGAAAGGAAGAAGAATGGAAAGAAAACCATCAGATTTGTGTTTCTTCATTTAGAGAGAACAAAATAAAATATCAAGACTGTTTATTGCACAAATCACTTTTGGAAACTAAGTAACAGGCAAGGGGTGGGGGAGGGGGGAATTAACCACCTCTTCTAGTTAAAGATGGCAAGGAGGAGAAACAGAGAAAAGCTAGGGAGCTCTGAAAATGGAAACCCAAAGACAGGATTTGCCTTCCAATAGCAGGAGTGCGGCATTCACTTTAATGGTCTTAACAGAGCTTTAGATATTGTCAGATTACAACTGGAATGATTGCTGACAAGAGCAGCAGCATATTGTAAAGGACTCTGCCTCCCTGAGATGAATGATTTAGCAGTTCCCTGGTTGAAAGTTTATACTTTGAACTCATTCAAAGGTATGAGAATCTGACATTAAGGACTGACGTGTTTCAGCAGTTGAATGTGATGACAAATGTGCTTCTCCATCTTCTCTGCACAAGGTGTCAAAGATAAACTAGCTGAAGAGACAGGATGGCTCATCAACAGACTATGAGTTATTTTTAATGTTAATAATTTCTAAACTCTGTTTAGGCCTTGGAATCATTATTTGAGTTTTGATCTAGATTCAGAACAAGACATCACATGAAGATGCACAAATCATTTACAAAAACATGTATTTCCCACTAATTTACTCTCCTGTTATGCTTTGCTTTAGGATTTTTTGTTTTAATTTAAATTTCAGTAGGAATATAAGACAAAGACATAGCTAAGAATCCATACATCAATATTGTTGATTATTGTGATAGGAGATTGATGTTCTTTTTATTTAGATGAAGGGCAGTAAGTTTACAACAAAGCTTGCCATCATGTTAGACTGATAATACAGAGTGTTTCTGCACTGGAAGAAGAGATTTAATTACTAATATTGCAATGACATATCTCTCCACCTTATTTGCTTGTGAGTTGGAAATTTCTTGCCTTTGCTTTTGTAAAAATCAAAGGAAAAACTACTGCTGTCATTGATGGGTTGCTGTTTTGTAATGGCAAAGCATGGGCATAGCCTGCTTAAGGGGGAGAGACAAGTTTCATGTCAGAGACCTGTCCTTGTGTCCCTGATCCAGTCAGTGCCCAGATGAGCCTCCATAAAGCTGCCTATATAGAGGGGCTGCCTACAGTGAACTCATGATGCCCTCAGACCTACAAGCACCTCCACTCCTCTCTCATGCTACATCAGACTTGACATGTCCAGCCCTGCTAGCCAACCCACCTTCCTCAGAGACTGATCCAGAGCTAACAGAAGTCAGAGAAGCAATTCACTATCAATTTCCAGGAGGCTTTGGATTAAGTCCAAAAAAAAAAAAAAAAATGCTTATACTACCTTATTTACTGGAAGTGAAGAGAAGAAGAAATAGACAGGACAAGAAATCCCACTGGACTGTCTCCAGTTTCCTCCTTGGGTTATCCTTGGCTCTTCAAAGCCACAGCTGTGGTTGACAGGAAAATTTGTCTCATTTTGAGAGTCAACTCACACAGTACCAGATATTTGATACTATGACAAAGTCACAGGCTAGACTAATTTAAACAAAGCTACCTTTAAAATAGCTTAAAATCATTGAAGACTTTCTAATAATTTTACAGTATGTACACCCTAGTAGTGGCTTGCTACAAGTGCAGACATACAACAAGGATACTGCAACTTTAAACCACCTCTTCCTTTGAACAAATAAAAACCAAATGATATTTTGAGAAAGGTCTTCATTTTCCTTGCAGCCCATGATTTAACTTAGGAATTTTATCCCTGCTTACATTAGCTCAACTATTTATTAACCACAGCAACTCATCCACATGCAAAAACTTCACATTAAAATAAAAGCAAACAACAAATCCAACGTGTCAGTGACCAGAATCACTGACATGAATAACTATAATCTGTGCAACTTGTTGGAGTAAGAGAACTGGGGCTTAGGTGGCATGCACAGAATTTATATTGATATTTTACTATAGCTCAGACATCACCTAGTCTAGTTATGCCCATACATTAATACTACTCACATGCAGTCTAGATATTCTGGTGAATAAGAGCAACCACAGGGTCCCCACAGGCAAAAAAAAAATAAATAAAGGAGGCAAAAAAAAATATAAAGGAGGCAAAAAAAAATATAAAGGAGGAAAAAAAAAAAAAAAAAGGAAAAATAAAGGAAAAAACAAGGGAAAAAAGGGGAAAAGGAAAAAGAAAAAAAAAAGAAAAAAATTAAAAAGAAAGGCAGGCTCACTCAAGGATATGGACAAAGGGGTTAGAAATGCAGGAAACTCAGGAAGGAAAACCATCACAGGAGCAAGAGGACAAAAAGATTTCCAACAAAAAAACAGCTGGCATTCTCAAAGGTAAAATGAATATCAGAGAAGATGAGGCTTCAAAATATTGGTTAAGAAAAAGTCTTAATTTTGTAACTCTCTGACAGGAGATGTATTGGATATTCTGTATAAAATGAAGTCAGTCAGATAAATAACACTTTGAGGTCCTTGTTTGTCTCTGATAACTATTTAGAGGGTTTTGCTGTTCACCTGAGATGCAGACATCAACATCCATGTCTTTTAAGGTTAGCCTACGTGTCTCAGCCTAGAAATCTCTGTCTAGGTTGTAGATGAGAGCACCATCAGGCACAGTAACAAGCTGTCTGCATTCAACAAGCATCTCTGTAGCAAATATCTGGTGAGGAGGCAAGCAAGAAAAGGAAAATAACTCATTTGTGGCCCCATGAGGTGTCAGGTATGGCCTTTTGGAGCAGTTTGGACAAAACCATGCACACTGTGATTCTGCCCCAGGAGGACACGTTAGTTAATGCAAAGCAAGTTATTTGCATAATAAATAAGGGTCCAAATGATGCTGTTGTCAGTGTAATTACTTCACATAAAGCAAATTAATACACATAAAAGAGATTTGCAATGGTGAATGAAATGTCTTTCCCTCTTTTCTCCCCAATAAATTATAGAATACCATAATGACACACAGGAAGTGATAACAAGAATTCCTTAATTGTAGCAGCAAAAATACACAAAACAAAGCACACTGGAGACAGTAACTATTCATCTCCTCTAGTATTTCTAGACAAATCTTTACTGCTTTCCCTTTGTAAATGGAAAATGTTTCTGTGATATTTACAGATGTAACATCTGAACTGGAATTCTGAGACTACAACTCATTCACATTCTGGTAAATCTGAAAATCTTGTAACGTATGGAAAATGTTATCACTCTAAATGTCTCATAATATTAAGTGTTTGGGATGGCTCCCCAATCACCCACTATTTCCCATACTGTCAGAGGAATAATTAGTAGAATTCAGAACATTTTCTTTATGTGGTGACAGCAGTAGGACAGTAATTTCTGGTATCCTGTGCCCCCAAATGTGGCCATTGCCATTCACTTTATATGGAACATGTCTGAGCTCTGCTCAGGACTTACCTACACAGCTGACTCTTCATATAATTTTTAGAAGTTGTCTTCATCCTGCATGCACACCAGCAGCTTGCTATGACTCAGAGTCATAGCTGGTTTTCTAGCCTGTATTTAATGTCTCTGATAGGCACTGACTTTAATTGTTCCCACAGGGATCATGCCAGTTAACTGACCACTATCAGTATCCACTCTCAGTTCTCATGCTCTATTAACTTGTAGTTTCAATTCACCAAGCTCTTCTCTATAACTGATTCTTATAATTTCTCTGCTTTTCCATCTCTTAATATGTTAAAGCAACTTCCTGACTTCCTACACTGCCTTATACCTCTTAAATACTGAAATGTGAATTAGTTCACAGAACCATAAAAATCACAGAATGGTAGAGGTTGGAAAGGACCTCTGGAAATGATCAAGTCCAACCCCCTGCCACCTAGAGCAGGCCACACAGTATCACATTCAGGTGGGTTTTGAAAGTCTCCAGAGAAGGAGACTCCACCACCTTTCTGGGCAGCCTGTTCCAGGTCTCTGCCACCCTCACAGTAAAGGAGTTTTGTCCTCATGTTCAGATGGAACTTCCTGTGTTCCAGTTTATGCCTGTTGCCCCTTATCCTATCACTGGGCACCACTGAAGAGAGACTGGACCCATCCTCTTGAAACCCACCCTTTACATACCTATAAGCATTAATAAGACGACCTCTCAGTCTTCTCCAGTCTAAACAGCCCTGGGTCTCTCAGCCTCTCCGTGTAAGAGCAATGTTCCAGTCCACTAATCATCCTTGTAGCTTCCGCTGGACTCTCTCCAGTAGTCCCTTGTGTCTCTTGAACTGGGGAGGGCAGAAACAGACACAATACTGAAGATACGGCTTCACTAGGGCACAGTAGAGGGGGAGCAGAACCTCCCTCGATCTGCTGGACACACTCTTCTTAATGCACCCCAGGATACCATTGGCCTTCTTAGCCACAAGGGCACATTGCTGGCTCATGGTTAACTTCTTGTCCCCCAGGACTCCCAGGCCCTTCTCCACGGGGGCGGGGGGGGGGAAATCTTTTTCCTCTTTCCCACTTAACTTACAGCAACACAACCCTCTACTGCATTTCTTTATGCAAAGCAGCAACACTATGTCCATTTAAAGGAGGCAGTAATTGGTGACCTTGAACTGGCACACAGACAAGAGCCAGACAAAGGGTAAGGAATTTTGTTCTGCCTTTTCTGCAGTGGAGAAGGAATATTAGAGTTGCCTCAGGAGCAAAATTGTTTCCATGAAACAAGTTGTAATGGGAAAATCTGTAATCACAGAAAGTTTATGCTTGGAAGGGATATACAAAGATCATCTGGTCCAACCCCCTGCCATGGGCAGGGACATCTTTCACTAGATCAGACTGTTCAAAGCCCATTCAACCTGACTTTGAAAGTACAGTCTTAGATCAGGAAGAGGGAATGAGAAGGATGTGTTTGTCCAGCACTGCAGGCTGGTTCTGTCTGCACAGTAACATACGTGTTTCCACAGAGCAGAAAACCACACAAGCTTTACCTGCCAGAGAACATTTCTGAAGACTTTGCCCTAAATTCTGAAGATGCACTATAGCAGTGAAGTGATCTGTTGCCAAGAAAAGGGATTGTATTTTTCCTTCTGCTTCTCAGGTAATTCAATATATAATGGAGATCAAGAAACCTTTGCAGAGTCTGCGGCTCTATTATCTGAACAACCACACATCCCTGCAGAAAAACAAACTGTGAAGACAGGTCCTCAAACAGCTGTCCCTAGAGACGCAGCACAACCCCAGTGGCCCATGGCAAATGGCCACACTTCCTTAAGAGACATCAGAGGGATAAATTCAGATGGTGTCTTGACCCTGCGCTTGGGAGACACCGACATCTAACAATACCACATAAGACATCTCTTTCCCTGTGGGATTTTCAGCTGGTTTTCCTCTGCTAGAGTTAAATGAGACAGAAGGGTTCTGGCAGCCCACTGTGATGTCAGTTGGGCAGAACGCAGTGCCAAGCAGGGCTCAAACCTACCCACCTGTTTTGCACAAGGATTAATGTGGCAGCTGCCTGGCTGAAGGAGCTCCTGCACTTCCTCAGCAAGGTTCACCTCATATGTGTGCTGGCTGTGCTAACAGAGCTGCTTTGAGGCTTGGTAATTTTAGGGCCAGCAGAGAGCTTGCTTACAGCCCCACCACAAATCAATCTCCTCGGCCTAGGAGGAACTTGGCACACAGGTCCAGCCCAGTGACATCCAAGCTGACTCTAAGTACTTAGACAAAGTACTGGGTGAATTTCCCTGCACCAAGGACTGTCACAGGTATTAACACCCCCAGGAAATTCAAAAGATCCAGGTAAAATCAGAAGTTGCTGGCTCTATCCTTGTGAATTGATTTCAGAGAAAGATGCATATAGCAGTATTAAAAGTGGCCACTTCTTTCTACAGTTTTTCAGTCTGGACATCTTTTCACATGCCAAAAGTGCAAAGATGAGGGGCAGGACAAAGCTTCAGTAAGCTGTACCGCTTTGCACTGTACTTGTCTCCCATGCCCACCTGTTCCAGAGGCTTGGGATGTGACAGCAGATGACTACTGGGGTGAGAAGCAGACAGAGAATGTGTCACCCCTTTCCTTCCACTGCTCCTTATTTCTCTTCCCTGACTTCAGAACAATACCCTTCAAACCCTGGTCCTGTGCTGGACTACCAGTGCCTGTCCCCTGTGGCAATAAAGGATCTTCACAGAGAATCAGACTACGTACAGCATGGGAAGCTCTTGACCCCATTCTGCTTCTCCCTGTGCTGTCCCCTTCCTGCTGCAGCAAACGATGGTCATGCCAACTGCACAGACACTGGAAGAGCATCAGTCTGAGGCAAGCAAAATAGAGACATGGAGTGAGCAGTGAGGGAATCACACAGGGGAGCCATTTGCTGACAAGGGTCAGCAGAAAAAGAAAAAATTGGGAGGTTTGTTGTGGTCACAGAACCATTTGGTTAGAAAGGATCTCAGGAGCTCACATAGGCCAACTACACTCAAAGTGGAATAAATGTCCAAGTCCGACTAAGTGGCTCAGGCCTTTGCACAGCTGAATTCTCAAAATTTCCAAGGACAGATATTGCACAAGCTCTCTGGATTGTGTCCCAGGGCTGACACATGTTCAACCAGGAATGCAGCTTCTTTTCTGCAGAAATGCCACCTAGATGATCAGTTCCTTGCCTCTGCCAATGCATGAGGTTGTTCTGTTCCAGGAACTGGACCTTGCATTTGTTTTTGCTAAACGTGACCAGTTCCTGCTGGGTGCGTCTGTTCACCACCCCTTAACACCAGGGAACAAAGCAACTCAAGTATTGAAGTTGGACAACCTGGCCATTGCAAGGGTTGTCTTTTCAAATTCCACTGCTCTAAAAGTAATTTTCCTTCCACATCTGAAGCTAAGTCTTCCCCTTCCCAAAAGCCCATGAAAAGGATTCTCACTTATAGTGCCCTATCACTTCCCTGACCATACCTCTTGGACACCTAGGCTGCAAGCTTGAAAATATTACAGGAAAATCAAAGATGCAATTCTGCAGGCAAGTCCTTCTGTCCCTTTCAGACCACTGAGCTAACAGACCCTGCTAGAATCCCAGCAGTTCCCCCCTTTCTATCATATTCCATCCCTGCACAGCTAGAATGTGACCAAACATCCCTCTCAACCACCTGACTCTGAACAGAGACAGAAGCATCACAAGAACAACTATGTTTCTGCACTGCCATCTGCACGCAGATCAGCACAGTGATCTTTACCCCACAGCACTGTGCAGACCAGCAAGGTCAGAAGAGTGCAGTTCTTCATGAGCACTCCTGAAGGTCCTCCTCCTCATCAGTGCTTAAACAGAAAGCATCAAAGCAAAACAATTCCAGAGAGCCCTCATAGCCATGCCCTTTCCATGTCAGCTTTGAAATATGACATGCTCTTTCTTCTAAAGCCTTTATTTCACAGCCACTCCAGAGCCTAAATGTGCTTCTTGGGACTTTTTACTTGACCATGCTGATTCTGATACGTAACAAAAGCTGGTCCAAAGACACCTGACCTGGAAAGGAACGAGCTATCCCATTAGCAAGTGCACGTTGCACCTTGACTCCTAGCAACATGGAAATAGGGAAGGTTGTGATAGGCCCAAAATAATGCACATCTAAAATTGCAATAAGAAACATCTCATGCAATAGCATTTTAGGCCCAAGTGGTTGCACATAGTGCTTGCAGTTCTACTTTGTGTATTCCCATCACTAACCAGCTCTTTGCCTACTTCCTATCTACATTTCAAAGGTGTGCCCAAGTCTCAGGAAGTGGCCCTTTCACAAGGCATCCTTATCACAGCTCCATAGGATTAAGCTCCTCCTGTGAAGAGTGGTCCACTCTGTTTTCACCATGTGTGATCCTGTAGAAATGCATACCAGGAGACAGGAGACCAAATTCCTACTCAAGAGCTCAGACCTCTTCACACCAAATACTCATCTTCATCTGGAAGTACACTCTGCCTATTTACTGCCCCTTGGGTTGAAGGCATGCCTCTGAGTTGAAGGGAGCACAGAAGGATGTACAGGATGGTAAACTCAGCTCTTGAGATCAATGACCTACAAGTTTCCATAAGAACAAATAACCTGACACTGAAGCAGGTGTCTGCTGCCTCCTTGAAGCTCAGAGCTCTACCTTGAGCTTTTCTTGAACTAACCAGAAATCAGTCATAGCATGGACAGATGTGAGAGACCTGGCTCTGTTCAGCCTAGAGACATGCACCCTGTATCAGCAGCCAGGCCTGATCTGGACCCATCATGCAGATGCCCTATAAGTAGTGTCATTCTGTCCAGGAGATCCTTTATTTCCAACATGAACTACTGCTGGCTTCTCTCTGCATCAGCATCAGACTACTTCTGTTTGTCAAACCCTCACTAAAATACTGCGCCTTGGAACAAGCCTGCATGGTGTGAGACAAGGATGAATTATTCTCAGCTCTAGACGCTTTGTTCCTGTACCTCTCAAGCTACTCTGAGTACAGAAATAGGGAGAAAAGACCTTGACCTAAATATTGGCATCTCTTGTACAGATTCATCATTTTTGTCTACTAAAAGCAGGCTGATGGTCTGCAGGATTAAAGGCTGAATACCTGGCAGATTCTTCTGAACTGCCCGGCTTCCTATGTACTCATCCTGCCTCAACATTTCCTACCATGCAATAGCTTTTCCAGAAGAAAGAAATGGGAATGCTGTCTGCTAACACAGCAATGTGTGAATTCTCTATCATGATGGTTTTTAATTCAGCCATCACTTCTTTAAAAAAAAAAAACAAACAGCTTATTATAAACATGTCAATATACTTTTAAAAATCAAGGGGTTAAGCAAAGCAAAGCTCGCGAGGGGGTCAGATATGATCTCCTGACCCTCGGTACAAATATGTGAGTCCATGGAATAAGCCTTGAGCTGGGGCTCTCTCATCTGTTTTGGGCCTCTTTCCTCCTACAAATCATGTATGTCATTTAATTTTTCTCTGTGTAGCCATCTCAGACAGTTTTCAGCGTAACTGAGACAAAAGATCTGCAGGTCAAAAGACGACACAGCTCAGTCTGCCTTTGCCAGGGAGAAACACGCCTATGGAATCAAACCCTATGTGAAATACAGCTGCAGAGGAGGAGCCAGCTGCACTCACACTGCACAAACACAAAGAGCGATGCCTCAGAATATGTACAAAATAAGGCAGAAGGAAACATGGATACAGATGAGGAAAGCAAGGAGTCACCTGGCTGTGGGACAGGGAGTAGCTTTTGACAGAACACTGCTACAGTATTTTCTAGGCATCACTGCAATGAAGATAACTAAGGGGACAAGAGAGTATGTACTATTAACCATAAAGAAGACAAGGCAAAAAAGTTAACCAAACCTCATTTTTGGAATTTACAGAAATATGGATTCCCAGTAACAAGGGAAATTTGTGACCTGCACATTAAGAGCCATCCCAGATTAATATAAAATGGGCAAAACCAGACTAACCAGTCAATTTAGTGGCTGAATCATGGCTTGCCAGAAGGAAGAGTACTTGGGATTTTTCTGTGTTGGCTTTTTTTTTTTTTTTTTACATTTTATAACAAGGAATTTACTTAATGTGAAAGTTTACTCTTTTTTTGGTATTGTTTCTTGCAAATTGAATTTTTTTTTTTTCCACGTGCGTAACTTCACAAAACACATCCACAAAATTTTTATCAGTTTTCAATCATGTTGGAAATTGTTGTCCATACAATAAAGATCTTGACAAACTCCACTAAAAATAGAGAAACAGTTCTGAAAAAAAAACCAAACAAACCCAAACAAACACAAAACATAACCCTCCCCAAAACAGGCATGTAGCAAACTCAATACTTCTGTTGATCAGTAAAGACCTAAATATTCTCTTAGATGGATAATTTGGAAGCTTCAACAGAAACAGGTTCTTGAGTAGATATTGATGCTTTGATCCAAGAACTGACATATAAATCTATCAAGAATTTTTCCATCATATTAAGATTGTTGGAGAAGTTCCAAAACGGGGAAAACTGCCTTTCCCACTGTATTCTCTTCTACACTGCCTTCATATAGCCTTGAGCAGCAGTACAAGAGCTCATTTTCTGCTCACTCTGCTGAGACCAGTCCTTCAAGATCTCTCAGGAAAGGCTGTGGTCCCACATGCAGATTTTCAGAGCTCTAAGGCAGCAAAGCAACACAGCCAGTGTGTTGTCCCTTGCCATTTGCTGTCCTAAACCCCTCCCTACTAAGCTTAGGTTGAGCAGTTCCAGGGAAATCCAGCTTCTCTGAGGTCTGGAGGAATTTTGTCACTGTCATTTCTCAACAAGGATGTCAGTCTATGAACTTAGGAGGCCCTCAGTGCTTTGCAGGTTTCATTTTTTGTCTGTCCCTGGGACAAGTCATGTCATTGTGTGCTTAGCTTCAAGCCCACAGATGCTCTGAAGCGCTTGTTTAGACAGTGCAACATGTCAGACAACAGGTCTGTCTGATGCAGAGTCCGGTAGGGTGGCCTAGTGGTTCCTGGAACAGGAGGCTGGCAACAGGGGGGACAGTGATGCCTAAAATAGCCACTTCTGGTCACACCACCATACGTTTGCTTACACATGCCCAGAACTAAACCATGGGTCATATTTGGAGCAGAGCAGAAATTCCCACCTCCCTATTTCTGGGTGCATCAAGGCACTTTGAGGATGACTGGGACATGGGGAAGGACTGTTGCAGGAGAGGCATTGGCATTCACAGTCATACCCACATGGAGCTCTGCTTTGCCTTTATCTTCTAGACTGCAAATAAGTAGCCATTTAAGCACATTTGTTATTTAAATAAGGCCAAAAAAAAGGAATGTAATTATTATGAAAACCACTGCACTGTGAAACCTGTAACATTTAAATCCAACTGTTGACCTTAAAGAGTTTCAGCTCATTAGACTTTCAGGAGGTAAAAAGCAAACTCTGCAGAGGGCAGTTATGATGGCACATAATTCTGTGTTATAATGAGCAACTCAATAAACCTCTGCAATACATTTTGTTAACATATACCTGCTGTCCCCCCTTGTCATTTTCTACTTCACCATTTGACTCCTCTCCAAGCATCTGAAGAGAGTACCTGACTTTAATCAGGGAAATATTTTATAACATTTCCAGGCCTCAGAGGATGGCAGAGTTCTTTCAACTCTTCTAATGTCTTTGAAGAGCTGACGTGCTTCTGGGACCAGCCTCCAGTTCACAGCCCTCTAGAATGCCAGGAAAACCCCCTTTGTAATGAGTCATGTACTGCAAGTTCAAATTTACTCATCAGCATTGCCCAAGCTGGTATTATCCATGTGAGAACCTCCTTCCAGAACCAGGACCAGCTGAGACTGATCACCAACAGGCTGCTTGGGACAGGGAGAACTACACTTTCTGCTCTGGATCAGAGTGAAACAGATGGGAAATGCTGCTGTGACTTAGCTAAAAGCAGCTGGCTGAAAGAAATACCTTGCAGCAGGAATACCAATGGTATCTGAAGGCTGATAAAGTCTGACTTCTCTCAGACATCCCAGGTGCTTCACCATAGAACTGGTGCAAGAGGAAATCTGACCTCTTCATTTACACAAGAGTCAAGAAATTATGTTATTCAGCCGTGTCAGTCAAGAAATGCTTAATGCCACACGAGATGCTGCCAAATGCTGCCTCTGCTGGGGAAGTGGAGGGAAGCAGCAGAGCTCTGGGGGAGCCACAGGGCCTGACAAAAAAATAGATCACTTCCTTACGTGAAGTCCACATTCGAATGTCAGGATTTATGTCTCTTGGGGCATTCAAGCCCTCGGTTAGAACAGCACTTAACCTCATGCCCAGGTCAGAGCCAGTGGTTAATTTGGAGGCAGCACCTCTGAGCTCTCCCCAGTCAGAACAAGAGTACATAGAGTAATCAAGCATTGCTGCAGACCTCATTCCTGCATTTGTCACAAAAGGTCAAGATACAGCAATACTCTGGACTGTTTAAAACAGTGCTCACATTTCTTGCCAGCCCCATTGTATATTCTTACGGAAAGCACACCTACAGGCAAATATAACAGCAACTGCTGTGTGCTCAGCAGCAATTCAGGCACCAACAAAAACATGGCCACGCAGATAGAGCATAAGAGAGAAGTGGTCCTCCCACTTTCTTCTACGTGAATGCAACCCACAGTAATCAGAAATAACAGGCAGCCCAGTTTAGTGAGTTAGTCACTGCACAGACACCCAGCAGAGCTTGTCCCTGTGACACAATGACACTGTTAGGCACTTCACTGGGAAGCTGCCTAGGCCAGCTCTGGTCCCACAGTCCAACTGGGAACTGAGTGCACTGCTGCACCAGAACACAACATCCCAGTACTGAAGCCAGCTCAGGAGCCTTGATGCAAAACTGTGTCATGTAGGGCCCTTCTGAAAACCAGTCCTTGGTGGGAAACACAACTGTCTGGGAAGTGTCCCAGAGGGGAAAGAGCACACTGGGACACCCCTGCAAAACACAATGCAGTCTTAAGAACTGGTAGGCATGTTTCTCAGCAGTATGTAATGCCAAGTAAAAGTAAAATAACAATCCAAGTCTCGTAGATTGCTTCCTTAAGTTTTCTTCTGTTTAAAATGCATAACTGAGTTATCATGAGTAAATAGCACCACCATCAGCAGCACAGCACCCTTTCACACCTTCCCAGAGCCAATTTCTGCCCATGATATGGCAGCTGTCAGCAGAAGCAAGGGCAAGTTCCCCTCGAGGCCAAAGGAAGAGTAGGAAAATAGGAAACAGAAAGGAAAGAAAAAAAAAAAATGGTAAAAGACAAACAAGGGGCAAAGGAGGAGGAAACAGCAGAGCCAGAGAACAGGTACCAGCCCTACTGAATATCAAACACATGTGATCACTGCCCAGAGGCTACACTTTAGTGTTTGGAAACCTCCATACTGACTACAAGAGTCACAGTGTGGGGAAGCACCACTCTGGGTAAGGGCAGGAAGAAGGCAGTTGTCTGGAGGTAGGAAATGAACAATTTGCTGTGCTGTAAATGCTTTAACATTAGAAAGGGATCTTGGTCCTGCAATACAGTCAGGGAACAGATGTGTCCTGGTTTGAGTGAGAACAGAACTAATTCTGTTCAGTGATTTCACTTTTCAGCTCAGCTCTTCTAACTGCCTGCACTGTCTGAAGTTAGCAGCCTGTTTTCACAGACAGTGTCTGCTGCTGGCAGTGATAACACCCCATGTTTAGAGTTACTGCCAAGGACTGGTGTGCAGACCAAGGCCACTGCTGGATCTTGTGTACCACATTGGGGGGGTGCAGGAAACTGAAAGGCTGCACCTGCAGGGAGGAGCGGACAGGGCAGGTGACCCCAAACTGACCAACGAGGTATCCATCCCATATACGTCATATTCAGTATAAAGCTGAGGGATCTGGAGGATCTATGAGGTTTGGGGTTTTTTGTTAGCTTACTAGTTTTGCTTGCTAGCTTGCTTGCTTGCTCAGTCGCCCTCTTTCTGGGGGCTCCTGGGCTCTTCTCCCCTCTTGTCCTGCTTTGCCAGGTTGGCTTGGCTCGGCTCAGGTCCTCTTTCAGTTCCCTCCTTGGAGAATCCAGGAGGACTCTGTCCATTCTGCCTTTGATCCCAATCTGTGTGTTCCTGAATCTGGTAGCAGAATCCGGATCCTGAACACAGCTCCCATCTGCTGCAGGGCCCAGACTGGGACCCTCTGGTGCCTGCTCCACAGCATCAGTGATGGTGATGTAATTACCATCGGGGGGTTGGGTTCGATACTGGTTTTGTATCTATTTGTACATATTTTATTATTATCATCATTAAATCTGTTCTAGTTTCCTTTTCTAATCGCTGTCTCTCTCCCTTATTCCCTTTCTCTTCCCTTTTGGGGAGGGAGGGGGGTTAACAGAGAGCATCTGTTATAGGTCTAAGGGGCCACCCTGACCCTAAACTGTGACAAGATCACATTTCCATCTCTGCCTTCAGCATCAACCAGTCTACTTCACTCTCTGGACTCAGTTTCTGCTTCCCATCTTGGACTTTCTTGCTTAAATCAAGGCCTGGAGTGACAGCTGTCTTCCCCTGTGTGCCTGCACACCCAGAGCACTGTCCAGTGAATTGCTCCTGCAACAGGTACTGCACCATCCGCAGTCAGTGTTAATTCTTCACTTTCCAGCACCATGTCTGCCCTGACACCTGGGCCTTCTCACATCACTAGGTCTGGATCAGCAATGCCCAACAGCCTGTTATCAATGAGAAAGGAAGGCTCCGCCCACATAAACTAACCAGCTGCCAGAATCCAAAAAGAGCCAAACCACCCATGTACAGGAAGTCCAGTGCTTCCCAGTTACATGGTATTTATGAAACATGTGCAAGCCAACTCCTTAATATGCCCAAGAAGTCTTATCTGCCATGGACACACCTCCATGAGGCCCAAAGAAAAAAAAATCGGCTGGGACTGGGCTGCTGCTACATGGACAGCATGTGCAGCTGAGGAATGAGATCATCTTCCGCATGGGCTCTCTGGAAGCAGAGGGTGAGCAAGGCACAGGCCAGATGAATTGTGATGGCAGCAAGCTCTTCTCTTACCACCATTGTTCCCCTCAGCTTTTCTCCATTATATAATGGGAACAAAATGGTGGATCCTAGGAGAGCAGACTGTCAGCACAGCAGCCTTTAACCTGCAAGTCTGAGGCAGGTAGGAGTAGAACAAGAGCACACAGCTGTCCTCCAAGTCCCCACATGATTCAGGTTGGGCACCTTTGTTTAGATGACATCAGTTAGAACAGCAACGACCTGCCTGTACCATAGATGTCACTAAAACTACAGCAATGAATCACTGAAAAGTGCAATGAGGGCATAATCTAGTAGCACTGGTTTCCAGAGGTATGAACAGCCATTCATTCCACAAAAGCCAGTCCATTGCATTTTAATTCTGGCAATGCATTGCAGGTGGCACACTCCTGTGACAGCACAAGAGCTGTGCATTTCAGTAAATTGTGCCAGGCACGGCAGGCAACAGCAGCAATGGCTGCTGTGTGTCTGCCAGGCCAGCACCAATTCCGCTCTACTCCAGGTCTTTGTTTTTCTGAAGCTGCCACCCCACACCATGAGTTCTGGTGCTACAGGCACAGAGCCCTGCGCTCACAGGAAGACAGGCGTTTAGCAGAGCTGGTCAGGGTATTCCAGCTGGGCAACCTTACACCGAAGAGGAGCTTTCAGACAACACTGCAGTGAAGAGCTAGAGAAATCTAAGGAATGACTGTGAATTGTGGATGCCTGAGGGTTAAGGAACAGAAAAAGGGCTGTGGTATCTCCAGTAGCTTTCCAGTTCCCCTTGAGGCAAACAACCAAGAGAGTAAATTCCAAACTGAAAGAGATCTGTGACTTCTGAGAGACACCAAACCAGGTAGGGCCAAACCTCAGGCAACATTTTGACTCTTCAGCTAAACTGCTTCACATGTCACTCATTCCCTCCTCCCTAGGCCACAGTTTTCTATGGCAAACAGCTTTACCTTTCCTGCTCAGAGCTCCATTTCAATGAGCTGTACACTGCAGAGAAGCCACTACAACTACACCAGCATAAACTGGTATGAGAGAAGAACCACCAGACTTTTAAAAGCTCAATATTTGCCTTAATGATTTCCATAGCCAGCATTTTCCTACTTAATCCTCTTTGCTGTGTAAAATAAACACTCTGCAGAGGTAGTATCCAATTTGGCCATTATTTTGTTAACATGCACACAATACTAGTTACTGTTAACTCAATAAACAATCTTTATTCTACTATTTAAAAAGAGGTAATAACTACAGGCTGCATTAAAAATACCTTTCATACTGTAAAAAAACTAAAACACACACAGTCAAAAAATACCAAAACAAAAAACCACAAACAAAATGCCACAGATAGTGGAGGAAACATCACAGGCTACAGCTTTTCTAGAACCACACACCAGTTTCCCTGATCATAGTAACTCCTCTGAACCCTCACACAATCCAGGGATCTGCACACTGCTTCCAGTTCGCCTTCACAGAACACATGGTAATAGCGGTGGAAAACAGGGCCAAGTTCTTGCGATTCCTTGGAGCCAGCTGGAAGCAGCACCGTATCAACACTTTCCCCTTTCTTTTTAGGGCCACCTTTCAGGTGCCAGGGAACGAGCAAATCTTGAGAGTGAAAGGAGGTTCGGTTCGTGTGAACCGGCAGTCTGGAGTCTACTGTTGGCTTTGTATCACAGCCTTTGACCTTTGAGTCATGAGGAAGTTGGTCAGAACGTGCTGAGTCTTGGCTACTGCTGTCAGGCACTTGACCACTATGTGGTCTCCGGGCTATGTCAGTATTGATTTCCTCCTCTTTGTCTTTACTACCATTCTTTTCTTTGAGGTATTTAGACTTCTGGTTTTTGTATTCTTGTTCCATTGCCCAGACATAAATGAGCGCTGTTCCACCAGGTCTCAGAAGCCGGGCTAGCTCACGGATAGTAGCCAGTCTCCTCTCCTATAAAGGAAAAGTGAAAGTGTGAAGCTAAACAAAACCACAGAATTCTCATTAATAACATAGTCCATTACTATGCACAAGCCAAGACAATTCTCACTCTTGCTGTCAAGCACTGGAACAGGCTGTCCAGAAAGTGGTTGAGTCATCATCCCTGGGGGTATTTAAAAGATGTGTACATGGTGGGACATGGTTTAGTGGTGGACTTGGCAGTGCTGGGTTAATGATTCAACTAAATGATCTTAAAGGTCTTTTCCAAACTAAATGATTCTATTATTAGCTTTCCATTTCAAAATAGTGCTATGCTGAGCAGGATTTCTTAGGCCTATCAATCCAGCTGGAAATGACAAATGCCTCTTAAAAAAAAAAAAAATTGTTCAGCATCTAAAATCCCAGATTGAAATCTTCCATACCTGACGATACCCACCCAAAGTTCACAGCTGAAGGAGTCAGATTTACAGTTTAAACACAGATACTCTGATGACCCAAACAAAGATATGTCAGCCTTCTCCAAAACAGACTTCCTCCTACTTCTTTTCACAGGTACCACAGGGTGTCAGGGGTTGGAAGGGACCTTGGAGATCTTCGAGTCCAACCCCCCTGCCAGAGCAGGATCATACAATC
>JANHGN010026724.1:0-14699 GCA_024605025.1 Megaceryle maxima | reverse complement strand
TATTTAAATTTTTCTCTTTGTTTAAATAGAAGTAAATATATATGCATATATATAATTCAGTTAATAAATTGCATATTGTGTACTTTGAACTTTTTCTGTGTAAAGATAAAAAAAATCTTGTTACTTCAGAAAACACAGGAATGGCTGAAAATTTCCCTTTCAAGATCATACCCCATTCATTTGAAATGCTCTATCATTTTACTGTGTCCCTGACTCGCAAGCTGAAAAAAAAAGTTTCTTATTTCCTCTCTTCAAAGTGCACTGACTAACTTCTGCTTTCTTCCTTTCAAAGTCTGTATTCAATGGTGACTTGAACTTGCCTCGTGTTTGTATTTAGTCATTTTACAGGAACAAATGCCATTACCTTTGCTCATTTTTGGTAGCATGTTGCTTTTTCACCTCTTGTTTGAAAACAAAAGGTAGATTATATTGTAACATCGTGAGTTATTGACCATCCTCTTTCTGCCAAGGTCCCGTGACACAAAGAGGCTGGGCAGGAGTATATGGGGGCTTCTTTAGGTTGATCAGATAGGAGTGCAGCAAAATTTATAACAGAAGCAAGGCAGATATATTGACCAACAAAAGTAAAGATATCAGAGACAGTCCCATGGGTTTTATCATGAAGGCTGTAATGCTGTAAAATACCAGAATCGTCCATGATGCAATTTTGTTTTAGGGACAGGAAAATCCTCCTGAAAACTTCCCAAGCACTGTCTTTGGATGTGTTAGTCTTTGACCCCCTAATCTCTTTGCAGGTTAAAAACCTGTTCTGGTTTATGACATATGTATGCACGGGAATTTTGTCTGCATTTGCACTTGTTTCAGCACTGCCTTGTCTTTATTATTAGTATTTAATGTTCTCTTCTTGATGCACAAAGACAAATCAGTCATCTCCTTTTTGTTCTACATTTTATACTGCTGGACAAGCGCAGTCTTCTAGCATGCCATAGTAAGAAAGGCCATACAGTCCCTTAATCATTCCTTAGTGTTTGCACCAATTCCAATCAGAATACATCTTTTGTCTTAATGGCTCTGCACAGTGTTCCGTTGAACTCTTACCAGCTTTCTGCACAATAGATTTAAGATTTCCTAGGTTTACCTGGAAACAGCTTGATGGCTGCATTTTAAGCTTTCACTGCCTTTTTGCAGGCACTGCATCGATGAACTATATACATAATGAGATCAAAACAAGCACCAATTTATTTTATTCAGTCATCCCAGTCCACTATCAGCAAACTCATTGCAGAAATCAGCATTATTTTATTCTCTCAGTGTGAGATGTTGCATTCTGTGCTATTTCTGTACTATTCTACTATTCTGTACATTTCACCCCATTTTTACTTTAGCTTTAAGGTGATGCTTTTGTGCTTTCTCTACAGTCTATCCTGTGTTGAGAATAATTCTGCTTCATTCTGTCAACAGATTTTGTTAGGACACCTCTGTATTTCGCAGAAAAAATCTGACTTCTACCCCGTCCTCAGAGAGAACATTCCATTGAAGTGCTGTATCACAGTCCACAGGTAGGGATGTCATAATGAGAATGAGGGGTAATGATAACTTAGCTCTTCCATTTCAAATTTTGTTAGGAACTTCCTCAGGACCAAGTCATATGACAGGTGCTTTCTGCATCCAGCATCTACCTTCCAAACCATTTGTAACATGAGTTTGTACCAGTGTAACAGCTGGGTCTGTCTGTTTTTCAAGCATCTCTGAAAGGGACAGCTTTCTATGATATGCAAACAGCCATTTCCTCATGTGACCTTAGCACTTAAACCATCAGCTATGGTTCATTTGTGTGGGTGGAGAATTAAGATCTGGTTTTGTCATTTCTTTCATGGAAGAAAGAGTTTTGGCTGGGATATTGCCTTTCCAGGGCTCATGTTTCTATGAGCTTCTACTTGTGTCTCTCCACATATTTATGAAGAAACCAATGGCAGAGAGCGGAAGAAAGAAGTTAATTTTGATCTATTCTTTATTTTGGATGACAACTCTTCTGTGATCTTGGGAAGATATACAATGGAAATAAATTTTACTATATATAATAGGGATAATGTACGAGTAAATGCACTTTTGTGAATGTAAGGAAGTGGGGAAAAAATTAACTGTCACATATTCTGTAATTTTGAATATTTTTGTGGGGGGGTTTTTTGTGTGTTTTTGTTTGTTTGTGTTTTGTTTGTTTGTTTGTTTTTGTTGTTGTTGTTGTTCCAATCCCAAATTCTGTTGGGCCTCTGGAATTGTGGACTGGATATAGGTCTTGAGTGGTTGTGTGTGGATGTTCTTGTGACTTATTCCCAAAGATTGATATGAGCATTTAAAAAGACTATAAAGAGGCACCTGCCTCCTTATGACATTAGATACAAAAAGCTAAGCCCATTAATATATTTTAATTCACTTGGAACCTCTCACTCAGTCCTGTTTGTGACTCTAAGTAGAATGTGTAATAGGCTTAAGTGCCTTTAAAGGCAGCTTGTATTTGGAAATTGACCTCTTATTTCTGAGATACTCTATTTATGTTTGTATCTTTTGCAGACTTTGCATATCAAAAATAAACAAGAAAATGCTCTTAAAAGTAAATTGCTATATTTGTACAAAAGTCAAACTAACAGCTTAAATATGCGCACCAGAAATGCTGCTGCTTAACGAGACATGACAGCTAATAAGAATTGTAACAATGAAGCAACAGATATGCAGTGAAAGCAGCATGGATCTGACAGGCTTTCACAAATTAAAATATTGTTCATCCTTAAATGTTTTTCAAAGCCTACTTTAGAGATTCCAGTTTTCTGGTGCACTAAATTAACCCTGAGCTAATTCTCAGGCGTTAGTACTTTTCCACTCCTTTCTGCTGGATTTTCTTCACTGGTTAGAGACAAGGGGTGAATTACAATGTCACTGGGTGTCATGCACAATAGCAGCCAGATCACAGCCACAAACGTTTACATTTGTTAAACTCTTGCATATCCAGCTGTGGGATTGAAAACACATCTTCAGGCATGAATTGTTCTTTCCTCAAAATCCAACACATTACAGTTTCTTAGTAGTGGTTTGTTTTCCTGCTCTGACAGCATGAGTTCTATTAATAATCTGTGTTCATACAGCCACTGGCAAACCAGGAAAGTAAGTGATGTGGTGGCACAGTAGAAACAAGAGCTTTTAATCACACCAACAGTGTTGTCTGGAGGGAAAAGAGAAAGCCAATGCTAGATGTGCAGAGGAAGTAGAGAGAGATCAGAGCAAGACCATGGAGAGTTTTATAATCAAGAAGTTCATTTTGCACTGGGTTCTGAAATTAATGAGGAGCCAGTGGAGTTGCCTGACAATGGGGGTGATATGACTTAGTGTCCAGGGATCATAGAAGTTATTCTGAGCCCAGATATATTGAAGTGTTCATTGTTTTGTCCCACTGAACAGGCTTATAATTCAAGTACTTAGTCATAAAGAATAATCAAGTTCTCTCTCAGTTTTTCTGGCTTTCTCAGCTGGCTGATCATGCCTCAGCTGATCAGACTCATCTCATCTCTCAGGCATATACACCTGATGGTTCCCCTCTATCTCTCTGCTCTCCTTCTCTTTTGTACTATAGTTTTCTTCTCTCCTTTATATTCCCTAACTGTTGTTTGCTGACTTGTGTAGTTTTGTTGTAGTAACAGCCTGATTTACAGAAATAAAAGCAGGAAGACCATAACCTTAATCCTCCCTGCCCCTATATGCTATTCCTGTCTTATACTGCTCTATCCTCATTCTGTTTTGTGGTATGTCATTTTCATTTGTGATGTGAGCTAGTGATGACCATCTGAAGCTCAAATATTAGGATATTACAGATTTCACTAATCACACTTTTGTTTATGACCTTTTGTCTTTTGCAGATTGCACTTCCCAGCCACGTCGCTTGTCATGGCAGTCCTATGACATGACTAAAATTTTGCCTTATCCAATCAAAGCATATTTCCTTGCAGGATAATAACTGAGAATTTTGATCTCCTTCACTTACTCTGACTTTTACCATTAAAAAATTGAATTCATAACAAGGTCAGATTTGTACTTATCAGCTGACAGTACTGCCTCATTGCAAGACTTTGATACATAAAAGCATTTAACACTGACTGTGGTAAAGTGAGATCATAGAATCGTAGAACAGCGCAGGCTGGAAGGGACCTCCAAAGGTCATCTAGTCCAACACCACTTCAGTAAGCAGGGACATCCTCAACTAGATCAGGTTGCTTAGAGCCTCATCAAGCCTGAATGTAAGTGGGTAATAGCCATGATGGAACAAATAAAAAATATCTTGTAACAAGTCCAGCGTGTCCAGCAGATCGAAGGAGATTCTGCTTCCCCTCTACTTTGCACTGTTGAGACCTCACCTGGAGTACTGCATCCAGTTCTGGGCTCTCCAGTTCAAGAGAGACAGGGATCTACTCAAGAGAGTCCAACAGAGGGCTACAAGAATGTTTAAGGGACTGGAACACATGCCTTATGAGGAAAGGCTGAGACACTTGGGGCTCTTTAGAGAAGACTGAGAGGGGATTTGATAAATGTTTATAAATATATGAGGGCTGAGTGTCAAGAGGAAAGGGACAGCCTCTTCTCACTCGAGCCCTGTGAATGGATGTAAGCTGGAGCACAGGAGGTTCCACCTTAACATGGGGAGGAACTTCTTTACTGTAAGGGTCACAGAGTGCTGGAACGGGCTCCCCAGAGAGGTTGTGGAGTCTCCTTCTTTGGAGGTTTTCAACACCCACCTGGATGCATTCCTTTGTGACCTTTACTAGATGATATGATCCTGTTCTGGCAGGGGGGTTGGACTCGAAGATCTCCAAGGTCCCTTCCAACCCCTGACATCCTGTGATCCTGTGAACAAGGAACTTCAAATTTTACTTTTATGAGTCTAATTGTTCTTCACAGTAAAAAATCAAATGCAAGATTTTCAGACATTCAGATAATAGTTTGTTGGGGTTTTTTTTGAGACAAAGAAAAAATTAGATAATCACAAAAATTTCAGAATACTTAGCAACATACAAGTTAAATGGATTTATCAATAGAAGCAGAAGGGCACCTCTTTGGAGTTAAAAAAAAAAAAAGTATTCTAGCCCCTCTGGGCTTTAAAAAATGATAAATCTTTGGCACAAGGAAGGGCTATTTTAAATTAAATTTTCTTTGCAACCTAAGGCTTTTTTGATTTATCCTATCTAGCCCCAAGCAAGGGTCTTAATTATTTCTGATTTATTTCCTTCATTCCTGAGAAAGGTCTTTCAGTTTTTCTTTATTATTATTATTTCTGTTTTCTGTCTTCTGTAGATGTATCTATATTTTCTATCTCCTATTTTTACTGCTAAGTTTTCATGTTTTCTTTCCTTCTGAGGTGACATACTCTAGTGAAAGCCTTCAGGTCTTAAACAAAACTCAATTTCAATTTGTTAATTTTTTTTTTTCACATAACTTCTGCTATGCTGCTATAAATGAGGTGTGCTGTCCCATCTTTTAAAGTAAAAAGTTTCCTGTGATCAATATGGCCTCTTTTTTCTCTTAACTTATATCTTTAGGTAAAACATACTGTACAAGCTTGGCAACATTTTCCCTTAGTGATAGCATTACTATTATAAACTATTTTATTGATTATTAAAATATTTTATTTATTATGCATATTAATGGAAAAAAAAAAAAACCAAACTTCTCCTCTGTCCTGGCAGATTTTCAGGAAAATGGGAGGAAAATGTCCTTGCCTGGCACAGCTCAGTAACTAAAACAATCTCCAGGTCTCCAAGCCCCTTAGTCAGAGAAAGAAACATTTCAACATATGAACATTTGTCTATTCAGATTCAGTAAGCTGTGGCTGTTGCTATGTAACAGGGGAAGGCTGCTGTTTTTATGGTGGTTTCTTGGTGCTTTTCCAGCCCTGCTAGGGTGGGGTGCTGGAAGATGGTCTGCCTGGTGGGGTTCTCATGGGCTGAGGCCTGATTCTCATGGGCTGAGGCATGACTGGCATCTGGGGCTGCTCAGCCTTAGCAAGACTAGGCAGTTCTACCAAAATGCAGAGTTGTGAAACAGTGCCTTGCAGGAAAAAGGAAAGCACTGGGGGAATTTAAGGGCCTCTTGAGTTTACTGACTGGGGGCTTTTAGTATCCTCATTTTGGGTTTCTCTTCTGCCTAAGTCCTGCTGAAAATGCCTAAGAACTTTTTTGTATTGCACTGCTGTCCCTGTGCTAGTGAGATGAAGTGACAACTTTCTAGAAAATGAGTTTAAATTTGTCAAAGCCAAATATATGAAAGATGATTTAGGTATTACAGTGACAAGAAGTCTATAAATACCTAATAAATACCTGAACGGATTTTTTTCTTTGCTTTATATCTACATATTTCCTCCATGAGAAACATTTCTAGTGGGGTGAGTATTTTTCTTATGGTGCCAGGGCTGCCACCTCATGCTGAATGTTACTGCAGACAGGAGGAGTTATACTGCAGCAGTGAAAATCTTGTTGACAAACCCTGTGCTTCTTTGAGATTTTTATATGCGAATGAGCACCCAGATAGTCATGAATGCAAAAAAAATATATCAGTTTATGTTTGTCATTAGACAACAGACTGAAACCAAATCTTTTAGCTCTGAATTGGTTAGAAACTGAATTAGGGACTCTATCTAGAAATTAAGCTGCAGATTAAAAAATAAAATTAAAAAAAAATTGCAATTGTTTTGTGGAGGTAGAATTATTTTGCAGAGCTAGGCTAGAGAGGTGGGACCATCAGCTGGGTTACTCTTTGCTAAATCAGTTGAGTTTGAGTCTCCACTTCATTCCCTGCAGTAACTACAGCATATGTTCACATACTCAATAAGTTTTCAGCAGTTACTTTCCATTTGAATCATCATAAATGTGAATGTGCCTACAAAAGAGCATGAGAAAGTCTGGTTTGATATGATTTGGGCTTAAAGTTTGCAAAGTCCATAGGCCAAAACCAACCACAATTCATCTTTGTGGTAATGGTAGGAACAAACACCTCTAATGATTATTTTTTTAAAACTTTTTTTTTTTTTTTTTTTTTAATGAAACCAAACTTCTCTGTATATATATAAATCTGTGGTCATGGCCAGTAAAGTAGTTGGTGTCTATTAAGCACTGGAATGTGACTTTTCTTTCTGTGAGAAATTCAGTGGTGGCATTTTTTGATTGGAATAAATTCAAAACGGAAAATACTGGCATTGCTACATGCCATTAGAGGATAAAGAGAAGTTTTTTCTTTGATGCAACTGAATAGCTGCTTTCTGTATTAACATTTAAATGCTCTAAAATGTGTTTTTACATAAAAGATCAATTTCATATTGAAAAAATTGCTCATAAAGGAATTAATAATCCCTTTCATTACAGACATATATTTCAGTACTATGAAATAAATGCTACTAATAATATAAATATATATTTATATATATAAAAATAATATAATTACTACAAATAATACTTTTTTCCTAAAGTTTTCTTGTTTGACTGTTTTAAAGTGAATCTCTAAATCTAAAATCTGAACTATGCAACCTAATCTAGACAACTTTTAACAGTCATGGTATGGTTAATAACAGAAGATTAACCCAGCCCTAGACCTAACATGAGAAAGGTCAGCATCCAGTTACTTGTCTTCAGAAGAAATCATAGACAACATTTTGCAGCACTGTAAGTGCCTAGAAAGCAAAAGAAGCAAGATTAAATGCAGGAGAACAACTTTTTGCTATGTTTTCACAATGACTTCAAATATGACTTCCAATAGATTGACAATTTCAGACCCAAGGCCTGAAGTTACCTTCAGGTCTTATGACATTGTGTTTAAGCATGTTTTGAAGAATGTTGTTCAGGATAATAGGTTATAGGCCTATATGCTGTAGTACTGCTGTACTACTAGGGAGAAGTCAAGAAAACAAAAGTAAAATGCTAACACAACTCAGCTATAAAAAAATTATTCATTGTTGTAACCTGACAGATTTATATAAAGATGGAATATTAGGAGTTTGAATTTTGAAACATGAGGGTTGTTTTTTTTTTTTTTTTTTCTCAAAAAAGTGATCAGGAAAGTGGGCTTTGTACTACAGGAATTACAGAGAGGCAGATATGTTTTCGCAAAGAGTATGGAAAAGCCAAAGAGAGGGATATAATCTCCTGTGTAGCACATGTAGACCACAGATTCCAACAGTCTGTGTCCATAGTCCTGGTACTTCAGTGTCATTCTCACCTCCATAATCAGAGAACACAAACCTGCAAATTACCAATTTGCTTCTTACCAGTGAAGCTGAATTGTCAAATATCCCCTGCATTGTGGAATATGTTCAGTTCTGGGACAGCAGAGAAAAAATTAAAGGCTATAACTGGTTGTTCTCAGGCATTGCAGAGGCAGACAGTCTATCTGCTCATATGCAAGAATAATTTTGAATAGCAGAATAAGGAAAATAAGCACAGAGGGGAACCACAGAAGAGAGGATAAAGTTGGAGGGGACTGTTGCTGGTTTGGTAGCAAAGGTGAAAAGCACTCTGTTGCTCTATACATCCTAATAGTCAAAGATCAGCAATACAAGGCAGCCTTTGCAAAAAAAGAAAATCCAAATGAACTTTTTCCATGATGTTGTCCAGGAGCCATTTCACTTGCGTTTGTCCCAAAAGTATATATGGGTATAATGGGCCATTTTTTTGTTATCTGTTCACTAAGCTTAGTGTATATAAAATCATATGTCTTCTCACTCTTTACTGTACTTGAGATGAACACAGTCTACATGGCAATGGTAAGTCACTCAATTCCCATCAAGTTGTCTTCTACTTTTTTCACTTCTGCCAGTATTCATTTTTTACAAGCTACTGTGACATTTATAAAAGTTTCACTGCTTCCTATAGGCAGGTTCAGCATTGGTAACTTTTTATGCCTGATGCCCAACGTTCATAGAATCATAGAATTGTTCCAGTTGGAAGAGATGTTCAAAATCATCAAGTCCAACCACTAACTCAGCACTGCCAGGTCACCACTAAACCATGTCCTTAATTGCCATATCTACATGTCTTTTAAATACCTCCAGGGGCAGTGACTCCACCACTTCCCCCTGGGCACCCTGTTCCAGTGCTTGACAATCCTCTCTGTAAAGAAGAGAGTAATTTTTCTAATATCTAAAATACCTCTGTTGCAACTTGAGGCCATTTTCTCTTCTCCTATAATTTGTTACTTGGGAGAACAGACCGACTCCCACGTCACTGCAGCCTCCTTTCAGGTAGCTGTAGAGAGCAATAAGGTTTCCCCTCAGCCTCATTTTCTCTAGTCTAAACAACCCCAGTTCTTTCAGCCGTTCCTCATAAGACTTGTTCTCTGGACCCTTCATCAGCTTTGTTGCCCTTCTCTGGACATGCTCCAGCACCTCAATGTCTTTCTTGTAGTGAGTGGCCCAGAACTGAATACAGTACTTGAAGTGCAGTCTCACCAGTGCCGAGTACAGGGGGACGATCACTTTCCTAGTCCTGCTGACCACAGTATTTCTGATACAAGCTAGGAGGCTGTCGGCCTTCCTGGTCACGCTATCGATTCGCCTTTAGCCAGCTATCAACCAACAGTCCCTGGTTCTTTTCCACAGGGCAGTTTTCCAGCCATTCCTCCCCAAGCCTATAGCACTACATGGGTTTGTTGTGACCCAGGTGCGAGACCCAGCAACTGGCTTGCTGCTTTTCACACAGTTGGCCTTGGCCCATTGATCCAGCCTGTCCAAATCCCTCTGTAGAGCCTTTTTCAAACAGATCAACACACCCACACAAATTGGTGTTGTCTGCCAATTTGCTAAGTATGCCCTTGATCCCCTTATCCATATCATTCATAAAGATATTAAACAGAACTGGCCTGAATATTGAGCCCTGAGGACACCACTTGTGATCAACTTTAACTCCATTCATCACCACTCTCTAGGCTCAGCCATTTAGCCAATTTTTTATCTAGTGCAGCATATGCTCTTTCAAGCCATGAGTAGCCAGAATTATGTGGGAAATGGTGTCAACAGCTTTACTAAAGTCCAAATAAACAACATCCACAGCTTTCTCTCACCCACTAAGCGGTTCACCTTGTCATAGAAGGAGATGAGGTTAATCAAGATGATCTGCCTTTCATAAACCCATGCTGACTGGGCCTAATTATCATGTATGTGCCTCATGATGGCACTCAAGATCATCTGCTCTGTAACCTTCCCTGGAATCAAGGTTCATGGATCCTTCCCCAGATCCTCCTTCTGGCCCATTTTGTAGATTGGTGTCATATTTATAGCTAACCTTCAGTCAACAGGAACCTCTTTGGTTAACTGGGACTTCCAATAAATGATGGAAAGTGGCTTGATGAGCAGTTCTGCCAAGTGAAGAGAGGCCATGACTTTCCACCAGGTGGAAACTATTGATCACTGGGCAGATCTTTCAGTGCCCTCCTGTGTGAACTGCTCTACCACACCCTGGCTACCAGGGACTTCTTTTATAGGTGTGGTTGTCATTGCCCTGAAAATGCCCAGGCCTCGTCAGCCTCTGCTGACCTCTGAGCCTGCTGTGGGCTCCTGGCAGGTGTCTCCACCACCCTGGCCTTCCCTTGCCTCAGGAAAACCTTGGGAAATCTCCTGTATTCTGGAGCAGATCTCCTTGACAGCTGACATTATGGTTTAATTACTTGAATAGGTTTGATTGCTTTGGTTGTGATCTGACTGTATTGAATGTTTGTACGTAAGAACCGGTTGATGTGAGGTTATGCTTGCCTCAATGGCTTGCATTCAGAACACTGAATTACATATCCTCAAACACAGAAGGAGGATAAAGGGGAAAAACAATTCTGCTGATTAAATTTCTGCCACATAGTTGTCTTTCCTTATACCCACATTGGGAATCAAACTAAGAATCTCTAGAGAGCCAAGAAAAATGTTATTCATTGTCTCACTCAAGTTCAGAAATTGCTTGGCCTAGTGAGAGACATATTAGCCAAGTTACCATTAGCATAATGTGTGAGTAGATTTTTCTCCCTTAGTTGCTATAGTTTCTGAAAAATAATTGGATAGCTACTTCAAGTGTTATAGTCTATTTTTGTCCTTTCTGAAGCCATTTTGGTGGCCTAGCAAACTTTTCCCCCTGAAAACCTGAATTGTGTTAACTGAGAATCTTGTGTGGTCTTCAGTGAAAAATTATTTCAAGCCTACAAATGCTTTATGCATTAAAATAAAAGAATATATCTTTTTCATATCAAAGGTATAAAATAATAGTTCTAGGGTAATTACTTATTTTTAATTTTGGAGATATTCATTCTCCCTCTGTGAGACAAAGGAAGGCAAAAGGTTTCTATTTTGTTATCTGTCCCTTAACCTTTAGATGTTCTATGATTCTTTTCAGTATTTATCTTATTTTGTCAAAAGCAGATTAAAAATCTTGATTTCTTTATCTGCATTTCTGGTTTTGTTTGTTTGGATTTTTGTTTTGGTTTTGTTTTTTATCCTGCAGCCACGAGAATTACCATTATTAGGTAGCAGTAGCACATGTTCTTTTGTGAAGGTTATAATTAGCATTGTAATTATTAGTCTAATTTTGGACCTATTTATTCTGCTTAAATTCTGTAAGTTAAAACCTGTCTGCCCATTGCTCTTACCAAAGGGGAATTTTACAGGAGCTAGAAGTTAATTGGACTAAACTTCTTTTCAGAAAAAATAAGAAAGAGGAAAAAATTATAAAAAAACCCCTACAATCTTATACTGAAATGAAATATTTTATATCGTTATGTATTCTTTTGACTTTTATATGGGAGGGTGAAAGCAGAATTTTCATTGCTGTAAAATCCCAGTACTTGAAATTAGAAGCAGACAAAGTTTTGGAGAGTCTCCTCAAGTCCCAGGCAGGGAGCCATGAGGATATTAGTAACATGATCCTATGGTAGATTGTACTATAAAATAATTATTTGATTGTGAATAAACATCTCTACTTTAAAGGAGCATAACATTTTCTCAGGAATAAACATAGATTTTAACAATACTAAAGGCAAAATAACTTTTGAGCTTGTAATCTTTGTTAATTTTATGTATTACTTCAAACATCTGAAATCATCCTTGTTTTAATCAAAACAATTAGCAATTTATTAAAAAAAAAAAAGGAAGTTGCATAAGTGAGAATTCATGATTCCCCAAATAACTTAATGCTAATGTCAATTCAATATGTTTCTTTTAATTATTGATCAACTGTCCTTTTACACTCAGCTGGCATAATGCCTCTCACTGTGTGCTATGTCTACAAAATCTCAGTTCTCAAAAAATCCATATATATTGTCTGCTAGGCACTACTTTGATAGAGAATAGGAAAAGAAGGCCTCTCTTAACAACTCCAAATCAATCTGTCAAATATTAAGCACTGGAAAAGTACTGACACTTTTTTTTTTTTTTCTTTCCTCTCCCACAATCCAGACACAGCCCTGTCTCTGTTCCACCAGTCAGCCTATTTTCTCATTCATTCTTCAGCGTAAGCAGTGTTTACAATCCCCGGCAATACTTACCTGATTCATGTGAACCATTTTGACACGGCTCAGATAACTTACCAAAGAATTCAGCCTATGACTGTGTGAACTCTTGAAGGAATCAGAAACTATACTATACTGATAAGCATTATATACAAGCACTTGTTGTCATGGTTACACAGGCTCACTTCTGACTTTTCCCTGGTCTTTCTGAATAGGTGATAGAGATCCAGAGAGACTTTCAAACCTCACTCAACAGACATTCCTGCAATTTGAAATGTGAAGCACGGAAAAAAAAAGAGTAGGTGGGCTGTAATCCACCTACTTCATCTTTTAAAATATTTATAGGTAGCAGAGTGTAAGTCAACATAAATAAAAGCAGTCTATACATGTTGCACTGCATCTTTCAGAACCAAAATAGAGTTTTGCTGTCAGGGAAATCAAAATAAAGTAGTTAAACAAAGTATTGTAAAAAGAAAACAGAACTGAGAACCTGTCAATGTATTATTCCAGCAGACATCTAAAGGAACTAGACTTTTTCAAGAAATTCACAAGAAAAATTGTATGTGTGGCTGTACACAGCAAATAATTAAGAATAGACAAAATACACGTGTTGTTTCTTCTTGACAGACATGTGCCATGTAAAAGTCCATAACCCTAACTGTTGTGTGTTTTAAGTTTATGGTATGTCATAGAAGTTTAAAAACAGTTTAACTTCTGAGTGAGGAGTTAGACTGTAGAAGATTGTGACGGTAAGCAGATACTTGATGCATGGTTATCTCCCTGCCAGACCACCAAACTGTGATTAAATTATTTGCTTTACTTCCTAGCTACTGTCATAAATATTTAAGTGATTTCATTGTTTACATGTTTGCAGGTTATTGACCTTAGGTAGCCTCTAACTGGACCTGCGTGTCTGCTGTGGTAACTTTTCTAAAACCTGGAACCTAGCCAGCAGGCAATTATGACTTACTGTTTATGGGGTGGATTCCTGCATTTCTCTTACAATAGTCTAGTTACCGTATCTCTTCTGTTGACTAGATTTGCTTCATCAGGGACTCACCAGTTGACATATTTGCTGCTTTTCTTTTAAGGACAAGCATCTGGAGTTGCAGATAATAACTTGCAATTTCATAAACATAGAGCTTAATCTTAAAGCTGGAAATAAACTGCACAATCAAATGAAACAAAAGGAAAGCAAGTTAAAAAAATTATAAGCCTATATGCATATCTGTATTGCTTTGTACTAAACACTCTGTTTGGAAGGGCATACTGGTTGGTTACTGCAAACCCTGCAGGAAAGCATCTACTTTTTCATTTTTCATGAATGAAACTGCCTGATAATACCATTATACAGAGAGAAACTTTCAAATATGGAATGACTCCCAGTCTTGGGAAACACTACTTGAAACCTGCAAGCTGCAAACTAATACCTTACACATCGTATTTTTACAACCTGGACTTAATGGAGTTGATTTCTGGAGACAGTCTTGATAGTAGTTTCCCAGATACATTCCTGTAGCCTCATGTAAACTGCAGAGGCTTCTTCAAAAAGTGATTCCTTACAGCATTTTTTTACAGTCAACACAAGAATTCCTGGCATCACATAAAAATAGTCATGAAATCCTGGCTTCACTGATGTCAGAGCGAGAGCTTCCACTGTTTTTGAAGCCAAATATTTTCTCTTTGTCCATCAAAATGCTAAGAAACCTAGACCTACTTCAGCAAAACACCTAAGCATGCAATGAATGGTGAGTAAACAAGGATTCCTCTTTAATCACAAAAGTCTCTATTATGAAGAAATACAGGATCAGAGTTAAAACTATCTGGTAATCTATTATATCAATTTACATATATAATAGCCTCCTTATTGTCTAAGTGATCTTATACATTTTTATCCTGTTCAATGAAACCAGTATGCAAAATGCTTTTTCTTATTAAGATGAATATGATGTATATGTACTAATTAACTCTGTTTCCAAGAAAGTTACCTGGGACTTTATCCAATCATTTTAGTATTGTAATTAATTACATTTCTTTCTCCTTGTTTAGTTCAAAAATTTATATACATATTTTTTCAGCAGAAAAGGTTTCCCCCCAATTTTTATATGAAAGTTCAGTTGTCCTCTTCATTTTCCTCTACACAGCATGATAATAATTTTGTGTGTGTGTGTGTGTGTGTGTGTTCAAAAAGCTTGACTATTTATTTTCTTTTGACTCTTTTCTTA